>CM038717.1:5582658-5585885 GCA_021613375.1 Megaleporinus macrocephalus | reverse complement strand
AACAGAACCTCAGAAGAACCTTACCCGTTCATAGCAGACCCTCCAAGACCCTTACCCGTTCATAGCACAATCTTAAAGAACCTTACCCGTTCATAGCACAATCTTAAAGAACCTTAACCCGTTCATAGCAGAACCTCAAATAACCTTACCCGTTCATAACAGAACCTCAAAGAACTTTACCCGTTCATAACCGAACCTCGAAGAACCTTACCCGTTCATAACAGAACCTCAAAGAAACGTACCTGTTCATAACAGACCTCAAAAAACCTTACCCGTTCATAACAGAACCACAAAGAACCTTACCCGTTCATAACAGAACCTCAAAGAAACTTACCTGTTCATAACAGAACCTCAAAGAACCTAACCTGCTCATAGCAGAACCTCAAAGAACCTTACCTGTTCATAACAGAACCTCAAAAAACCTTACCTGTTCATAACAGAACCTCAAAGAACTTTACCCGTTCATAGCAGAACCTCAGAAAACCTTACCTGTTCATAACAGAACATCAAAGAACCTTACCCGTTCATAACAGAACATCAAAGAACCTTACCCGTTCATAACAGAACCTCAAAGAACCTTACCCGTTCATAGTATTTGACCTCACTAATATTCAATCAAATCCTCAAAGCAACGCTCAACATCAGTACCTGACCTCACCAACACTCAATCAAATCTTCACAGCAATGTTCCGACATCTAGTGTAAAGCCTTTACAAGGCGAGTGAAGGCTGTTACCTCGGCAGTAGAGGAGAAACTAACTCTTTATTAACACCTTCATTTCAGAAGAAACTGAAATCAAATGAAGCCCAATAGAACGTGTAGAAGAACATGAGGTGCTATAATTATCCTGTCCGGTCTCTGACATTTCCAGTGAACTCTTTGTGGGTGTCAGGCTTTCACACCATATATGACAAGCAAATAACAGCGTTCAGACGCAGAGCAGTCTTTAACTGTCAAATTAATTTTTACTACAAACCTAAATATATTCATACGCATTTAATTAAAAACCTCTCAGTGCGCAAAAATCACAATATCAATAATATTTTCTCTATGTTCCGCCTTAATAACAAAAAATAGAATAACAGAATATATCAGGTTTAAACTTCATTTTTAATGGATTTAGGATTAAACAGAGTGTTTTTGTAGCCTTACAGCCCTATCAGACGTAAACATTTGATAAATGCTGAACAGCGTAATACACACACACACCTTTGGCTTTTTCCTTTCTACAGGGGGCGCTAGATTTAGTAAAGTGTTTTACATTGTATGCCCTTTCTGACAACACACACTCACACCTACGGTCAGTTTAGAGTGAGGATCCTAACATGCATGTGTTTGGACTGTGGGAGGAAACTGGAGAACCCAGAGGAACCCACTCAAACACAGAGAGAACATACACACTCCACACAGAACCACCCAGACCGGGGAATCCAACCCAGATCATCTTACTGTGAGGAGACAGTGCTGACCACTACACCACCATACTGACCACTACACCACCATACTAACCACTACACCACGGTACTAACCACTACACCACCATACTAACCACTACACCACCATACTAACCACTACACCACCATACTAACCACTACACCACCGTACTAACCACTACACCACCATACTAACCACTACACCACCATACTAACTACTACACCACCATACTAACCACTACACCACCATACTGACCACTACACCACCATACTGACCACTACACCACCGTACTAACCACTACACCACCATACTGACCACTACACCACCATACTAACACTACACCACCATACTGACCACTACACCACCATACTAACCACTACTCCACCATACTGACCACTACACCACCATACTAAACCACTACACCACCATACTAACCACTACACACACCGTACCAACCACTACACCACCATACAACCACTACACCACCGTACCAACCACTACACCACCATACTAACCACTACACCACCATACTGACCACTACACCACCATACTAACCACTACACCACCATACTAACCACTACACCACCGTACTAACCACTACACCACCGTACTAACCACTACACCACCATACTAACCACTACACCACCATACTAACCACTACACCACCATACTAACCACTTACACCACCATACTAACTACTACACCACCATACTAACCACTACACCACCATACTGACCACTACACCACCATACTAACCACTACACTACGTACTAACCACTACACCACCAAACTAACCTCTACTACCCAACGCATACTAACCACTACACACCATACTAACCACTTACACCACCATACTGACCACTACACCACCAAATATAACCTCTACACCACCATACTAACCACTACACCACCATACTAACCACTACACCACCATACTGACCACTACACCACCATACTAACCACTACACCACCATACTAACCACTACACCACCATACTAACCACTACACCACCATACTAACCACTACACCTCACCATACTGACCACTACACCACCATACTGACCACTACACCACCAAACTAACCACTACACACCAATACTAACCACTACACCACCATACTACCCACTACACCACCGTACTAACCACTACATCACCGTACAAACCACTACACCACCGTACTAACCACTACACCACCATCTGACCACTACACCACCATACTGACCACTACACCACCATACTAACCACCTACACCACCATACTAACTACTACAACACCATACTAACCACTACACCACCATCTGACCACTACACCACCATACTGACCACTAACACCACCATACTAACCCCTACACCACCATACTAACCACTACACCACCATACTAACCACTACACCACCATACTAACCACTACACCACCGTACTAACCACTACATCACCATACTAACCACTACACCACCGTACTAACCACTACACCACCATACTGACCACTACACCACCATACTAACCACTACACCACCATACTAACTACTACAACACCATACTAACCACTACACCACCGTACTAACCACTACATCACCGTACTAACCACTACACCACCTTACTAACCACTACACCACCATACTAACCACTACACCACCATACTAACCACTACACCACCATACTAACCACTACACCACCGTACTAACCACTACACCACCGTACTAACCACTACACCACCATACTGACCACTACACCACCATACTGACCACTACACCACCATACTAACCACTACACCACCATACTGACCACTACACCAC
>CM038717.1:5547658-5577658 GCA_021613375.1 Megaleporinus macrocephalus | reverse complement strand
CACTATAGTGGTCATCTTTGTTCCAAGAAGTACACAGAAGGGGACAATGATGAAGGATCACCATAGAGGTCACCTATGGTCCAAGCAGTCTACAGAAGGGGATAATGTGGTCATCTATGGTCCAAGCAGTCCACAGAAGGGGACAATCATGACGGGTCAACACACAGGTCCACTATGGTCCAAGCAGTCCACAGAAGAGGCCAATGATAATAGTGGTCATCTATGGTCCAAGCAGTCCACAGAAGGGGACAACGATGACGGGTCACCATAGTGGTCATCTTTGTTCCAAGCAGTCTACAGAAGGGGATAATGTGGTCATCTATGGTCCAAGCAGTTCATAGAAGGGGACAATCATGACGGGTCACCCAAAGAGCTCCACTACGGTCCAAGCAGTCTACAGAAGGGGATAATGTGGTCATCTATGGTCCAAGCAGTTCATAGAAGGGGACAATCATGACGGGTCACCATAGAGGTCCACTATGGTCCAAGCAGTCCACAGAAGGGGTTAATGATGATGGGTCACCATAGTGGTCATCTATGGTCCAAGCAGTCCACAGAAGAGGACAATGATGATGGGTCACCATAGAGATCCACATTGGTAACGCAGTCCACATAAGGGGAAAATGATGATTGGGTCACCATAGTGGTCAACTACGGTCCAAGCAGTACATAGAAGAGGAAAATGATGATAGATGCTTCATTACAGTCTCCGTGACGTCCAGCCAAAGCTTTCAATCTTTCAACCACAATATTCTTTGCAATCAACAGGTTACAGGACGACTAACCCAACGGACGACCCTGAGAAATACTTCATATGAGGATGTGTTTAAAAACATTCCTATGAGTGTCAGCGCTCGCCTTCAGAGTTACACTCGTGTAGGAAAGTTATTGTGTCTCCGCAGAGCTCAGCAGGACTGGTGTGAGCTCCAGCCTTCACTCACCGGTCTCAGGCAATAAACGCCTGGGCGGATATCATAAACGACTTGCTCAGAGGAAAAGCGCAGTTTGGACTAAACTCCTACTGACTGATGATATCAGTGGAGCGCTATCGCTGGCTCTCGGTCACTGATTTTAGTGATTGGCTCGGCGTTGAGCAATTTATTGCTCACACACACGGAAATGGGGGATGCAGTGAGTGATATGCATGCAGAAGAAAGATAAGTGAAAAGATTGGGGGGGGGGGGGGGGCGGTGAGGGGTTGTTGCTTCAGCTTTCCTAAATATTGCGAAAACATTCGCTGCTCCAGTCAGTCTGTGAAAACATTTCTCAGCTTATCTCGTTGGCTGAATTGGTTTCTGGCTGATTCTAGTTTAGTCCCACTGCACAAATAGGACATCTTAGAAAAAGAAAACATCCTAAATGTCTTTTAATATCTATAATACATCCCAATATGAGATGATCAGATCATTTAGTTTACTTCATTTAGGTTGTTTTTTTATTCATTTAAGTAACTTTTTCCAGCGAAGGTGTCTGATTTAATCTGTAGATTCTTCTACTTGTTTCAGGATACAGTAAAATAAAGCTTAAAGGAGCGATATGTAAAATTTTTACATAATTAATACATAATTTTTTTACACAAATAAGCCGTACGAACAGAACAGCAACAACAATTTAAGATATACATTTAATGATTACAGATTTTTGTTTAACATAACAGAGTCTGAGTTTAATGACTGCAGTTTTTACTGCATTTATTTAATTAAATGTAATTATTGCAGTATTGGGGATATTTGTTTGATTTACTTCGTTTATTTACTGTTAATTTTGTTAAAAATATAATTCTGTTTCATGTGAGCTTATTAAAAACTAATAAACCAGTTTAGACCATGTTTCATGACTTGCTTGCGCTAATAACTACATGTAGCCCTGCCGTGGCATATAGCCCCGCCCTCGATCGGTATCGGCTATCGTCAGATCGCACTGAAAGGTTATCGGCGATAGGAATCGGTCTCAAAAACGCTGATCGGTCCATCTCTAGACATTACATATGTCTGTATATCATCGCCATCCAAAAAATTTGTTTAGATTTTTAATTTTCCCCATCATATGAATTTCACTTTCAATGTAAGTCAATGAAACCAGAAATTTTTCCAAGCTATATTGGAGCATTTCTATTGGTCCTTTTGTCATGAAATGTTCACACAGTGTAAACGGCTGCTGTTTTCTTTGGACAGTGATGATATGAAAACTAAGCTGCTCAAACAGCAGCTACAGCCATTTAGCTCCACTCATTTGTACTGAAGAGCATTTTAGCTTGGACCTTATTAAACAAACCACAGTTCAAAACAGCCAATAAGATCAGAGCTCTAGGTCACTAGGATAAACAGAGACGTGGAGACACTTTATTTATATATATATATATATATATATATATATATATATATATATATATATATATATATATATATATATATATATATTATATCTACATTATGTCTGTATTATGTCTGTGTTTTATTTTAGCACTGAGCAACAAAACATGACATAAAACACTAAATCTGTGTCTGCTAGGGTGTCGCAGAAATAATCATGAAATAATGCTGCGTTTATATTTCACGATGAATGGACCAATAGAAATGCTCCAAAGCAGCTTGTAAAAACTTCTGGTTCCACTGTCTTGCATTAAAGGTAAAGACAGTTTTTGTCTTCTCCTGTAAAGTTGCCATTTTGGAGACACGTGGACAAATATGTCTCAACCAGGGACGTCAGTGACTGAACACTGGCACATTGAACAGTTAACCAAGTTCCCACAGCCAACCAAACGTCCCCATGTCTACAAATTCTTCATGATTCTGGGAGATTTCCTCCCCACAGAGAGCTAAACACACTCGCACACCGCTCTCTGCTCAGTGGTGAGTGTAAGAAGTGGAGAAGATAAGATGAGGAGATGATTTTTACCAACACGCAGCCGTGACTGAGAGACTGCTGAGACACGGCAACGTGTTAACTAAGTGTTAACACAGAGAACAGAAGAAGGTGAAAGACAGAAATATTTAAAGGCGGCTTTAGAACGTAACAGACGAATAACTAAAGATGTGTTGCAACTGTGAACAGATGCTGTGAGATCACAAGACTGTGGCCCTGCACTAATGTGCCTGTAATACAGTGAGAACAGGCCTGCGCACACACTTAGCCTATTAATTTAATTACACATACATGTTCCGACTGACACAGCTTAAATCAGAGGCGTAGCGTGGCACACTTTTTCTTCTGTCTCTGAGACCGTGAGTCTGTCTGTCTGTCCACGCGGTCCTCGCTAAATAACATCACACTGTAAACATTATATAATATAATACTGTGTTCATTATATAATGTTACACTGCGTTAATTACATAATACACTAAACTCACTTCATCTCACTTAAAGCTCCAATCAGGACTCAGGGAGACCGTGCTAACGATCTCCAGACTGTCCCGGACCTCGTTCTCCTACTATACGTTAATGTGCTAACATCATGTAGCACGAAATCCGTGAGAGCATAAAATAGTGAGCAAACTTACTGATCTAGTGCTTAGTGTAGGCACCTTCACACTAATGTTCACAAGAGGAACCATTCACACTAATGTTCACTAGAATAACTCTTCACAATAAGGTTAATTACCAGAACAATTTACGCTCATGTTCACTATTAGAACCCTTTACACTAAGATTCACTAAAAAAACTCTTCACACTAATGTTAACTGTGAGAGCACGTCACACTGAGGTTCACTAGAAGAACCCATCACACTAATGTTCACTGAAAGAACTCTTCACAATAAGGTTCACTACCAGAACAGTTTACGCTCGTGTTCACTATTAGAACCCTTCACAATAATGTTCACTAGAATAACTATTCACAATAAGGTTCACTACCAGAACAATTTATGCTCATGTTTACTATTAGAACCCTTTACACTAATGTTCACTAGAAGAACTCTTCACAATAAGGTTCACTACCAGAACAATTTAGGATCATGTTCGCTATTAGAACCCTTTACACTAATGTTCACTAGAAGAACTCTTCACAATAAGGTTCACTACCAGAACAATTTATGCTCATGTTTACTATTAGAACCCTTTACACTAATGTTCACTAGAAGAACTCTTCACAATAAGGTTCACTACCAGAACAATTTAGGATCATGTTCGCTATTAGAACCCTTTACACTAATGTTCACTAGAAGAACTCTTCACAATAAGGTTCACTACCAGAACAATTTACGCTCATGTTCACTATTAGAACTATTTACACTAATGTTCACTAGAAGAACTCTTCAAACTAATGTTTACTGTGAGAACATGTCACACTAAAGTTCACTACAAGAGCCCTTTGCACTAAGGTTCACTTTAAGTACCCTTCCCAGGATAGACTGCTGAAATCTTTCACACTAAGGTTTACTGTAAGAACACTTCGCACTTAGGGTTACTAAAAGAACCCTTCGTACTAAGGTTCACTAGAAGAACCACTACAGGAACCCATCAGACTATGTTTTACTGTTAGAACCCTTAACACTAGGTATTATTAGGAACTCTTTGCCCCAGGGAACAAGTTCCTAACCCTGGTCCTGGAGTTTTCCCAGCTCCCACTTCCCCACACACCCACTTCAGCTCATGGAGGGCTTGTTAATGAGCTGATTAGCTGGAGCAGGTGTGCAGGGCAGGGGTTCTCCAGGAACAGGACTGGGAACCCTCGAGTGGTGTTTCCCGGCCTGGTCCTCAGGGTCTCCTAGACAGCTGTGTGTTCAGAATCAGGTTGGAGCAAAAAAGTGGGCAGTCAGTGTGGGGTTCCTCAGTACCAGGCAGGGAAACACTGCTCTCGGGTTTACTCTAGGAACCTCCGCACCACACGGTCTGCTGAAATCAGCAGCTTCATAAGCAAAAACCTGCAGAGTGGAATTACCTTCACTGAACAAGCAGAAACACTCACACAGGCAAGGAGGCAGCGTTTATATCAGAACTACAACAAGACTGTCACAGGAGTAAGAATGGAGAGAGAGAGAGAGAGAGAGAGAGAGAGAGAGAGAGAGAGAGAGAGAGAGAGAGAGAGAGAGAGAGAGAGAGGGTGGGGGAGAGAGGGCGAAAAAGGAAGAGGGAGGAAGCAGGAGATAGAAGGAGAGAGCGGGAGGGAGAAGGAGGGAAAGGGAGTGGAAATAGAAAGAAAGATACTAAAAGATAGCAAGTAAGTAAACAGAATAAGACTGAGAGGTGAGAGAAAGTAAGGGAGCGAGAGAGTGATGGAAGTATTGAGAGAAAGCAAAGAGAAGGTGAGGGAGTGAGAGAGTGATGGAAGTATGGAGAGAAAGCAAAGAGAAGGTGAGGGAGTGAGAGAGTGATGGAGGTATGTAGAAGAAGTAGAGAGAAGGTGAGGGAGTGAGAGAGTGATGGAAGTATGGAGAGAAAGCAAAGAGAAGGTGAGGGAGTGAGAGAGTGATGGAAGTATGGAGAGAAAGCAAAGAGAAGGTGAGGGAGTGAGAGAGTGATGGAGGTATGTAGAAGAAGTAGAGAGAAGGTGAGGGAGTGAGAGAGTGATAGAAGTATGGAGAGAAAGCAAAGAGAAGGTGAGGGAGTGAGAGAGTGATGAAGTATGGAGAGGAAGTAGAGAGAAGGTGAGGGAGTGAGAGAGTGATGAAGTATGGAGAAGAAGTAGAGAGAAGGTGAGGGAGTGAGAGAGTGATGAAGTATGGAGAAGAAGTAGAGAGAAGGTGAGGGAGGGACCGAGTGGTGGAAGTGTGGAGAGGAAGTAGAGAGAAGGTGAGGGAGTGAGAGAGTGATAGAAGTATGGAGAAGAAGTAGAGAGAAGGTGAGGGAGTGAGAGAGTGATGGAAGTATGGAGAGGAAGTAGAGAGAAGGTGAAGGAGTGAGAGACTGATGAAGTATGGAGAGGAAGTAGAGAGAAGGTGAAGGAGTGAGGGAGTGATGGAAGTATAGAGAGGAAGTAGAGAGAAGGTGAGGGAGTGAGAGAGTGATGGAAGTATGGAGAAGAAGTAGAGAGAAGGTGAAGGAGTGAGAGACTGATGAAGTATGGAGAGGAAGTAGAGAGAAGGTGAAGGAGTGAAAGAGTGATTGAAGTATGGAGAAGAAGTAGAGAGAAGGTGAGGGAGTGAGAGACTTATGAAGTATGGAGAGGAAGTAGAGAGAAGGTGAGGGAGTGAGAGAGTGATGGAAGTATGGAGAAGAAGTAGAGAGAAGGTGAGGGAGTGAGAGAGTGATGAAGTATGGAGAAGAAGTAGAGAGAAGGTGAGGGAGTGAGAGAGTGATGAAGTATGGAGAAGAAGTAGAGAGAAGGTGAGGGAGTGAGAGAGTGATGAAGTATGGAGAAGAAGTAGAGAGAAGGTGAGGGAGTGAGAGAGTGATGAAGTATGGAGAAGAAGTAGAGAGAAGGTGAGGGAGTGAGAGAGTGGTGGAAGTATGGAGAAGAAGTAGAGAGAAGGTGAAGGAGTGAGAGAGTGGTGGAAGTATGGAGAAGAAGTAGAGAGAAGGTGAGGAGTGAGAGAGTGATGGAAGTATGGAGAAAAAGTAGAGAGAAGGTGAGGGAGTGAGAGAGTGGTGGAAGTATGGAGAAGAAGTAGAGAGAAGGTGAGGGAGGGAGAGAGTGGTGGAAGTATGGAGAGGAAGTAGAGAGAAGGTGAGGGAGTGAGAGAGTAATGGAAGTATGGAGAGAAAGCAAAGAGAAGGTGAGGGAGTGAGAGTGTGATGGAAGTATGGAGAGGAAGTAGAGAGAAGGTGAAGGAGTGAGAGAGTGATGGAAGGATGGAGAAGAAGTAGAGAGAATGTGAGGGAGTGAGAGACTGATGAAGTATGGAGAAGAAGTAGAGAGAAGGTGAGGGAGTGAAAGAGTGATGAAGTATGGAGAAGAAGTAGAGAGAAGGTGAGGGAGTGAGAGAGTGATGAAGTATGGAGAAGAAGTAGAGAGAAGGTGAGGGAGTGAGAGAGTGATGAAGTATGGAGAAGAAGTAGAGAGAAGGTGAGGGAGTGAGAGAGTGATGAAGTATGGAGAAGAAGTAGAGAGAAGGTGAGGGAGTGAGAGAGTGATGAAGTATGGAGAAGAAGTAGAGAGAAGGTGAGGGAGTGAGAGAGTGATGGAAGTATGGAGAAGAAGTAGAGAGAAGGTGAGGGAGTGAGAGAGTGGTGGAAGTATGGAGAAGAAGTAGAGAGAAGGTGAGGGAGTGAGAGAGTGGTGGAAGTATGGAGAAGAAGTAGAGAGAAGGTGAGGGAGTGAGAGAGTGATGGAAGTATGGAGAGGAAGTAGAGAGAAGGTGAGGGAGTGAGAGAGTGATGGAAGTATGGAGAAGAAGTAGAGAGAAGGTGAGGGAGTGAGAGAGTGATGGAAGTATGGAGAAGAAGTAGAGAGAAGGTGAGGGAGTGAGAGAGTGATGGAAGTATGGAGAAGAAGTAGAGAGAAGGTGAGGGAGTGAGAGAGTGGTGGAAGTATGGAGAAGAAGTAGAGAGAAGGTGAGGGAGTGAGAGAGTGATGGAAGTATGGAGAAGAAGTAGAGAGAAGGTGAGGGAGGGAGAGAGTGGTGGAAGTATGGAGAGGAAGTAGAGAGAAGGTGAGGGAGTGAGAGAGTGATGAAGTATGGAGAAGAAGTAGAGAGAAGGTGAGGGAGTGAGAGAGTGGTGGAAGTATGGAGAAGAAGTAGAGAGAAGGTGAGGGAGTGAGAGAGTGATGGAAGTATGGAGAAGAAGTAGAGAGAAGGTGAGGGAGTGAGAGAGTGGTGGAAGTATGGAGAAGAAGTAGAGAGAAGGTGAGGGAGTGAGAGAGTGATGGAAGTATGGAGAGGAAGTAGAGAGAAGGTGAGGGAGTGAGAGAGTGATGAAGTATAGAGAGTCTCACAAACACAGACACAGAGGTTTCTCTCTCTCTTTCATAGGCACTGCCCGTTTCCTGTCATCTCCCTCTATCCCTTCCTTCCTCTTTCACTCTAGTGATCATTCTGTCTCTCACTCCTTCCGTATGACTTCCTGAATGTGTCTCTCTCATCTCCTACACCCCCCTCAGCAACCTCGGCGTCCCCCCATCCCCGGAGGTCACGACAGCAGTGTGGATGTGAGATACGGCCTGATTATGATCTCCAGGGGTCCTGACATATACCCACTGCTACTGTGCACACACACTTGTTTTTATCCCTTCTAAGGACTTGTCAGGTTACACATACACATCCCATATTAATCACACAGTCTGAAGTGAACAAACCTGCAGGCTTCTGTTTCAATCCATTTCACCTTCACACTGTTTACCCCAACGTTCCACTCACGGGATGCATTAATTTACTTTCACCTTCTTTTGAAAACCAACAAAAAACATGGGTTTTGTCCTGGGTGCCCAAACTTTCGCACACCGTTGTATGACTGAACTGTATGTTTGTGGGGTTTGTAGACTCCAGCTCCTCCAGTGTTTCCTCTGATGAAGGTATTACTATATGAAGTAGTTATCTATCTGTCCATATCTATAAACGTTATAATGTTTTTATTTTTATATATTTTATATACTGAGCTGCTCTAAATCCAACAGGTCTACTATTTGTAACGAAACACCAGTTTGTCTATAGATAGATATACAGAAAGACATACAGATAGACATAGATAGATAGATAGATAGATAGATAGATAGATAGATAGATAGATAGATAGATAGATAGATAGATAGATAGATAGATAGAGATAGATTTATATCCCTACCTTTATATCTCTACCTTTATATCCCTACCTTTATATCCCTACCTTTATATATCTACCTTTATATCCCTACCTTTATACCCCTACCTTTATATCTCTACCTTTATATCTCTACCTTTATATCCCTACCTTTATATCCCTACCTTTATATCTCTACCTTTATATCCCTACCTTTACATCCCTACCTTTACATCTCTACCTTTATATCCCTACCTTTATATCTCTACCTTTATATCCCTACCTTTACACCCCTACCTTTATACCCCTACCTTTATATCCCTACCTTTATACCCTACCTTTATATCTCTACCTTTATATCTCTACCTTTATATCCCTACCTTTATATCTCTACCTTTATATCTCTACCTTTATATCTCTACCTTTACATCCCTACCTTTATATCTCTACCTTTATATCTCTACCTTTACGTCCCTACTTTTATATCTCTACCTTTATATCCCTACCTTTATACCCCTACCTTTATATCTCTACCTTTATATCTCTACCTTTATATCTCTACCTTTATATCTCTACCTTTATACCCCTACCTTTATATCCCTACCTTTATATCTCTACCTTTACATCCCTACCTTTATATCTCTACCTTTATATCCCTACCTTTACATCCCTACCTTTACATCCCTACCTTTACATCCCTACCTTTACATCCCTACCTTTATATCTCTACCTTTATATCTCTACCTTTATATCTCTACCTTTATATCTCTACCTTTACATCCCTACCTTTATATCCCTACCTTTACATCCCTACCTTTATATCTCTACCTTTATATCTCTACCTTTATATCTCTACCTTTACATCCCTACGTTTATATCTCTACCTTTATATCCCTACCTTTATATCCCTACCTTTATACCCCTACCTTTATATCTCTACCTTTACATCTCTACCTTTATA
The DNA here is from genome assembly GCA_021613375.1 of Megaleporinus macrocephalus. Lineage (NCBI taxonomy): Eukaryota > Metazoa > Chordata > Actinopteri > Characiformes > Anostomidae > Megaleporinus > Megaleporinus macrocephalus. The sequence goes on along the minus strand of CM038717.1, from coordinate 5,568,083 downwards.
TCCCTACCTTTACATCTCTACCTTTACATCCCTACCTTTATATCTCTACCTTTATATCTCTACCTTTACGTCCCTACTTTTATATCTCTACCTTTATATCTCTACCTTTATACCCCTACCTTTATATCTCTACCTTTATATCTCTACCTTTATATCCCTACTTTTATATCTCTACCTTTATATCTCTACCTTTATATCTCTACCTTTACGTCCCTACTTTTATATCTCTACCTTTATATCCCTACCTTTATATCCCTACCTTTATATCCCTACCTTTATATCTCTACCTTTATATCCCTACCTTTACATCCCTACCTTTACATCTCTACCTTTATATCCCTACCTTTATATCTCTACCTTTATATCCCTACCTTTATATCTCTACCTTTACATCCCTACCTTTATATCTCTACCTTTACATCTCTACCTTTACATCTCTACCTTTACATCTCTACCTTTACATCTCTACCTTTATATCTCTACCTTTACATCCCTACCTTTACATCCCTACCTTTACATCCCTACCTTTACATCCCTACCTTTATATCTCTACCTTTATATCTCTATCTTTATACCCCTACCTTTATATCTCTACCTTTATACCCCTGCCTTTATACCCCTACCTTTATATCTCTACCTTTATACCCCTACCTTTATATCTCTATCTTTATACCCCTACCTTTATATCTCTACCTTTATACCCCTACCTTTATATCTCTACCTTTATATCTCTACCTTTATACCCCTACCTTTATACCCCTACCTTTATATCTCTACCTTTATATCCCTACCTTTATATCTCTACCTTTATATCTCTACCTTTATATCTCTACCTTTATATCTCTACCTTTATACCCCTACCTTTATATCTCTACCTTTATATCTCTACCTTTATATCCCTACCTTTATATCTCTACCTTTATATCCCTACCTTTCAGCTCACGACAGCCCCTTATCTACTTCTTTCACAATACGATATTCATGTTACTTTGTATTGTATGTATGATTATTTACATCTCTGCTGTTCTTACTGGTGATCAGCACTTATTGATCAGATAAAGACTTTTAAAGTATCAGTTTATGTGCCTCAGACTTTAACCCAGTAGTGAAGATCTTACAGCCTGAATCTGAGTCTTGTTCAGATGTGAGGAAATAACAAAATCTCTTCTTCTACTCAAAAACACTAAAGTCACATGAACTGTTTAGGAGCTGCGACTGAAGAAGGATTAATATCACAACCTCCGAGTGTTAAAACATCAGCCTGTCTTACTCCGCCGTCGTCAGGTCGACCCGGCAGGCCGGTGATGTAACGGTGCAGGCCTGAAGATCAAGGCAAGAACAAAGCGGATTTGCTTTCCTTCAGCCTCCTCGAGCTCGTCCAGTCGCGGACCAAAATATTTTCTTTTTTAGCTGTTTCTAAGCAACGGCCAACTGCCACCGAGAACTTTCCAGTGACGTCAAGTTAAAAATAAGGACTCGGAGATGAAAGGTGAAGATTATGTGGGAAATAAAAGGCAGAGGCTCAGAGATATGTGGAACTGCACACGCTGCAGATTTCATGCGGCACCTCCACCAGCGCTTCAGGGAACCTGACACCATCACTAAATCTCCTAATCCCAGCGTTCCCGATGCCGTACGGCGTGTGATGTATTTCCTCCTCCCGCCTTTCACACGGCTAAAGCCAACATTCCTCTTTTTACACTTGTAAGACTGTATGACAGAAGCAGCGGTGGGACCCCCCCCCCCCAGCACACCGTCAGAGGGTCTCTAGCTGTTAATAACTCTCGCTAACTTTAATCAAACGCTTCGGCTCAGCGCTGACTCACCGGCGGTCGTTGCGGCGTCGGCGAAAGAGCTTTTTGGTGTGTGCAATCTCGGCTTCGTTAGGCAGCGGCGGGAACACCTGCAGCAGAGAGAGAGAGAGAGAGAGAGAGACAGAGAGAGAGAGAGAGAGAGAGAGAGAGACACACAGAGAGAGAGAGAGAGAGAGAAAGAGATAGTTCAGTCACAAAATACACATACAGATCACCTACAGCATATACATATAGATCACATATAGCGTATATACGTACAGATCACTTATAGCGTATACATATAGATCACATATAGCGTATATACGTACAGATCACTTATAGCGTATACATATAGATCACATAGCGTATATGTACAGTGTATACATATAGCTCACATGTAGCGCATATACATACAGATCACGTATAGCGTATACATACAGATCATGTAGTGTATATTCGTACAGATCACGTATAGCGTATACATACAGATCATGTACAATGTATACATACAGATCATGTACAGTGTATACATACAGATCATGTACAATGTATACATACAGATCATGTACAATGTATACATACAGATCATGTACAATGTATACATACAGATCATGTACAATGTATACATACAGATCATGTACAATGTATATGTATACAGATCATGTACAGTGTATACATACAGATCATGTACAATGTATACATACAGATCATGTACAATGTATACATACAGATCATGTACAATGTATATGTATACAGATCATGTACAGTGTATACATACAGATCATGTACAATGTATATGTATACAGATCACGTACAATGTATATATGTATATATACACAGATCACGTACAGTGAATATACGTACAGATCATGTACAGAGTATACATACAGATCACATATGGCGTATACATACAGTGTATATACGTACAGATCACGTACAGAGTATACATACAGATCACATATGGCGTATACATACAGTGTATATATGTACAGATCACGTACAGCAAATACGTACAATGTATATATGTACAAATCACGTATAGAGTATACGTACAAATCATGTACAGTGTATACGTGCAGCGCATATACCTACAGATCACGTACAGCATATACCTACAGATCACGTACAGCATATACGTACAGATCACGTACAGCATATACCTACAGATCACGTACAGCATATACGTACGGGTCATGTACAGCATATACGTACAGGTCACATACAGCATATACGTACAGATCACGTACAGTATATACGTACAGATCACGTACAGCATATACGTACAGATCACGTACAGCATATACGTACAGGTCATGTACAGCATATACGTAGAGATCACGTACAGCATATACGTACAGATCACGTACAGCATATACGTACAGGTCAAGTACAGCATATACGTACAGATCACGTACAGCATATACGTACAGATCACGTACAGCATATACGTACAGGTCAAGTACAGCATATACGTACAGATCACGTACAGCATATACGTACAGATCACGTACAGCATATACGTACAGATCACGTACAGCATATACGTACAGGTCATGTACAGCATATACGTACAGATCACGTACAGCATATACGTACAGATCATGTACAGCATATACGTACAGATCACGTACAGCATATACGTACAGGTCATGTACAGCATATACGTACAGATCACGTACAGCATATACGTACGGGTCATGTACAGCATATACGTACAGATCACGTACAGCATATACGTACAGATCACGTACAGCATATACGTACGGGTCATGTACAGCATATACGTACAGATCACGTACAGCATATACGTACGGGTCATGTACAGCATATACGTACAGATCACGTACAGCATATACGTACAGATCACGTACAGCGTATAAATGAAGAGTGCATATATATACACATCACGTACAAATCACGTACAAATCACGTAGATCACACTGTTCGTTAACTACATCACCTTCATAGCTCCAGTGTTAAAAGTAAAGAAGCAAACTACATTTTTGGGTGATCTAATGTGTGTGTTGGGGGGGGGGGTTGTTGGGGGGGCTGGTTGTATTCCTTTAAAGCTGGATGACATACAAAGGCTCACAGCTCTCTCCCAATCAGAGAGATTAACAACAACTTAACCTCCATCCGCAGCTCAAGCATGCAGCAACACTATCATCTCTTCATCTCTCTCCTCTATCAGCCTCGTACAGAAACGCTGACGGCCTCCACTTTCTTCAGGCCCGCCCCCCCTCCCCCCCGAAACACAGATAAAGCATCAGACAGCAGAGCACAAACGGAGCCTGGAGGGGTGTTCCTGATCTGACAGCATCATCAGGGCCAACACATACCTGCCAGCTCAGGCTCAGACTAGCTTTAGACCAGTTTCTTCACCACACTGGTTGCTACTGGTATAAGTGCCATGATCAAGGACACACTGCATATGAACGTTACAGTTCAGTCACATAGTCGCTCTTATGTGTCACATTAATTACTGTTTAGGCTTGCTGCTTAAAAGCATTTATCTGATCAATAAGTGTATGTTCACCAGTAAGAACAGCAGATCTGATTAGAACAGATGTAAATAATCAGACATACAATACAAAGTAACATGAATATGTTATTGTGAGAGAAGTAGATCAGATCTTGATCCAGTTTGAAGAACAAAGTTAGGTTCCAGATTTCTCCTGGACGCCCCAGACATTGTATGAATGTGTTCAGTTCCTTCAGCAGCAAATCTTGATTTAGCTTAATGAAGTACTGAGCAGTCAAAGCAGGTATTAGATGAGAACTGATAATAATACTGGGTTGTTTAGGAGAAGCTTGGAGAGAGTTAAATAAACACACTGACGTATGGAAAAGCACTACTTACTCTATTAATACTGTTTAATATTTAATAATAAAGTGTTTTGCTGAGGAAGTAAAAGCTTACTGCCTGGATAAAAATGCTTTTTAAATGTAATAATGTCCTCAAGTATACATACTACATAAATATATATAAAAGAACTTAAGCAAGCAGCTATAAATGCCTATAGAAAACTTATTTTCACTTAAACTCGCTCGTGTGTACTTGTATATACCCGGCATGTTTCTCGAACCACTAAAACACTAAAAACTCAAGAGTTTCTCAGCAGAATGAAACGTTTCCTAAGCCTGACTGGCACTGGAAGTGCGCGCTGCTAACAACCCCGCGGATATTTTCTCTCAGACTCGCACACACACACACACACACACACACACACACACACACACACACACACACGGTCTCTCCTCAGGGATTTTTTTTTTTTTTTTGTCTTACTGAGTTACAGCAGCCAAACCGCTGAATGCTGATTGGCTGCCTGTGATTGGACACAGATGCGGAGGCAGACTTGTGTAATTGGCTGCTTTTCCTCGTCGGCACGGTAATAAGGGCTTTTGACACTAAACCCCACCCCCGCACGCCAACGAGGCCAAGGGGGATACAGAGAGCCCTGCAAAACTCCTCCAACTGAACGCAACGAGCGGAGAGAAAAGAAGAAAATGACAAAAAGAGGAACAAAAAGTGAGCAGACGATCTAAACGCCTCTTAGAAGAAAGAAAGAAAGACTCCCCCATGTGCCAGAGCAGACTGAAAAAACTAAAAAACTAGAGAGGCTTGTGTTCAGGACGGCCTGTGTGTATATAATTATCACTCATTTATTTGTCTTTCCATCAGTTTGTTGGACTTGTGTGCTCCCATCACTCCTGGAGAGCATCTGGTTGGACTTGGGTGATCTATTCAAGCCTTTAGCAGCACAGTAGCTCTTCAAACCAGCAGGCTTTGGTTTTCTACACACTTGATTAACGTATATGACGGTTCAGAGGAGCAAAAGAGAAGTGGAGAGGCAGGAGAGGAGAAGAAAATGAAAGAGCGAGAGAGAGAGAGAGAGAGAGAGAGAGAGAGAGAGAGAGAGAGAGAGAGAGAAAGGGAGGGTGGGAAGGAAGAGGGCGAGGGAGGGAGAGGCTGAAGTTGCATGTTTAGCTACTGTTGTTTTCCTGTAGGATATCATTAGCCCTAATCCTGCTCACTAATGGAGTCCAGATGAGAATCTAAACTCCGTCACATTCACCCCCGGCTTCAAAGCGGCAAAAAATGTCAATATTTACCCGAAGCTTGGAGGAGAAAGAGAGGAGAGCGCTGGCATGGGAATGGCAGGCACTCTTTCAGCTGAAGCTTTGCCTCCACAAAGCCTGTGGAACCCTTTTTTGAGGGACCTTACAAACCTGAACAGTGTATGTGGTCTAGAATCCACATGCACAGACAGAAAATACAGAAAACTTGCTTTTTTTTTTTTGAGTCTGCTTTCACTGCAACGCTTTACTCAGATAAGAGCCTGTGAAAGCCTTCCTAACAGCTGGGTGCTAAGACTTATATTCAGCTTATATTATATTCAACGCTCTGACTGAGATGTACATACGAGCGCAGGAAACCGTGCGCCTGAGAAGAGCATACAAGGCCTGGTAATGGCACAGGATTTAAAAGATAGCAGTGAAGTAATGGAGTAATCGAGCTAAAGTTCAGTAAGGCCTGCCCAGCAAAACATTCTACTGTAAGCCTGCATGATAAATCGCACTTATATCAGTAAAGCAGTACGAGTTTCCGCAATAAACACATCATTAGGGGGCCGTGGTGACAAAGTGAATCATGCTTCCCTGAACGCTGCTAACCTGCAAGGAGCATGAAGAACTGTTCATCTTAACAACACAAAGAAAAACTGAAAAACACAGCGCACAGCTCAGAAACCACTCCAACTCAAACAAGTAGTCTGCAAAAATACACCAATCCTGATTCATTTCACTCTCAGGGTTACATGTAGAAGACATAGAGCGTATTGCATAGACTGTATAGGAAAACATACCAAGTAGTAACAGCATCATAAGGTGTTTTACAGTGTGTGTATATATATATATATATATATATATATATATATTAGAGATGGACCGATCAGTGTTTTTGAGGCCGTTTCCAATTGGCGAGCACCTATTAGCACGATCGGCCGATAGCCGATACCGATAGAGGGCGGGGCTATATGCCACGGCAGGCTACATGTAGTTATTAGCGCAAGCAAGTCATGAAACATGATCTAAACTGGTTTATTACCATTTTTAATGAGCTCATATGAAACAGCATAATATTTTAACTAAATTAACAGTAAATAAACAAAGAAAATCAAACAGATATCCCCAAAACTGCAATCACTACATTTAGACCCATAATTTAAAATGAAAAAAGCTAATTATATATATGCAGTTAAAACCATAGTCATTAAACGCAGACTCTGTTATTTTAAACTAAATCTGTAATCATTAAATGTAGATCTTGAATTGCTGCTGCTGTTCTGTTCGTACTGGTCAGATCTGGTCTGCTCAGGGTTATTATCTGTTCCAGGTTATTAGTTTTGTGATAGCTGCGCGTGCTAGCTCTGCTGTTTACTGATACCATATATATATATATATATATATATATATATATATATATATATATATATATATATATATATATATATATATATATATTAGGGCTGGGCGATAAAACGATAACGATAATTATCATGAAATAACACTTCCTCGATTGAACTATAAAACATAGTCGATAGGAAGTCGATAGAATTAAGTTCTTTCCATGTTTTGAGAGACAACATGAATAACCAATGAGAATAAAAATAGCGCCGCCCCAAACCAATCAGGTGGCTGAACTAGAGTTCCAGCCATATCATGTTTAGTTGAAGCACAAAGCGCAGAGTGTTGGCGTAGCGGCAGCTTAACCCACGAGCTAGTAATTCGGTTACTGCAGGCGTCACAGTCGAGCAGAGAGAATAAAATAAGAGACAATAACAAAAAACATTAATGTGAGACCCTTCCCGAAGAACACACCTCTGAAGAATCTAAAAGTCTACGCTCTGACTACTACTCTACACACACACACACACACACACACACACACACACACACACACACACACTAGTGAACATACACACTAGGGGGCAGTGAAACACCCGTATATACACACACACTAGTGAACATACACACTAGGGGGCAGTGAAACACCCACATACACACACACTAGTGAATATACACACTAGGGGCAGTGAAACACCCACATATGCACACACACACTAGTGAACATACACACTAGGGGGCAGTGAAACACCCACATACACACGCATTAGTGAACATACACACTAGGGGGCAGTGAGTACACGTGCCCGGAGCAGTGGCCAGCCCTATCCACGGCGCCTGGGGAGCAGTTGGGGGTTAGATGCCTTGCTCAAGGGCACTTCAGTTGTGTCCTGCTGGTCCTGGGGATCTTCCAGTCAAGAGACAAAAGTTGATGAATGGACCAATAGAAATGCTCCCAAATGGAATAAACCCTCTTTACATTCACATGCGTTGAAAGTCTGCCTCAGTCAGAGACTGCCTCAGTCAAAGACTGCCTCAGTCAGAGACTGCCTCAGTCAGAAACTGCCTCAGTCAGAGACTGCCTCAGTCAAAGACTGCCTCAGTCAAAGACTGCCTCAGTCAGAAACTGCCTCAGACAGAGACTGCCTCAGTCAGAGACTGCCTCTACCTGTGCAGCTTCTAAAGCTTTGCTATCCAGATTTCAAACAGAGACTCTTTTCTGGTGTTTAGTTTATTAAACTGTAAATACTGTTTGATCAGAGGAGGATGGGTCTCCACTTGTGAGTCTGGTTCCTCCCAAGATTTCTACCTCCAGTCTGAGGGAGGTGTTCTTGCCACTGTTGCCTCTGGCTTGCTTTACTCTGTAAAGCTGCTTTGAGACAACATCGTTGTAAACAGCGCAATTTAATTAAACTTGACTTGAAAGTAAAGACTGTTCTCCTGTAAACTGTACTGTTACCGTCCCGGAGATACGTTTTTCTCTGGACAGTAACGATGTGTGATGTTATATAAGCGGTTGAGGCTTTCGTGTAATTCTCTGATGGACTAGTTCTTTTCCAGAAGCCGGACAACTTGCACTTAATTGTGATTTAAATAGATGAAGGGTGATCTCTGACTTTCACACAGCACTGTACAGCCTCACTGGGATATCAGGAGGGTTATGACTCCTGGACGACGTGCCTGCAGCCCGTGCAGGAAGCGCACGTACGGCGCCGCATTCCACAGGTCGGAGGTCACCCCGGACTCCGCCTTTACCGAGCGACTCAGGCGAGCTCCGCCCTGCCCTGACTGGACACTTGGAAGGCCATGAAAGAGTGAGGCAGCGATGAGGTCATGTGAGGAGAGCTGTTAAGCACCATCAGTGGCCAGGTTCCCATCATTCCGCGTCAGAACTGGCACGTTCCAATATTAACAGTCTGATTTTGGCTACTTTAAGGAACCAAAATAATAATAATAATAATAATAATAATAATAATAATAATAATAATAATAATAATAATAAATATAACCAAATGACACCGAACATAAGCTTTTAATGCAGTAATAAAGAAAAGCACCACAGCATTAGAGTCAGATTCTGTACTTCTGGGTTCCGAGAGACCTACGAAGACGGGAATTAACCTCCCAGTGAAGCGGGAAAAGCTGACGTGCTCTGGAAGACTGAGCGTTCCATGTTTCTGACTCGAGAAGCACAGGAATATGAGAAATCCACAAGAAAGCCAGCCAGAGGACTCACTCTGCATTAAGGCGTGCTGCATAGAACCATGTATAATATTATTAACTTATAAATTCGTGAGATTCAATAAAGGGAAAACGAGCAGAGGGTCTTCGGGTGGGAAGCCGGGCTCCAACGATATGACAGCAGAGGTTCGGCCGGATGATGAAAAACTGCTCATAATTACGACCCCCGTCAAAACTGATATTAAAGAGATTGATCTCCGCTCCCTCTGAGTTAAGCGGAATTAACTCGGGCTTAAGCAGCGCACGCCGAAGCGCCGCCTCCTCCCTCTCAGCGGAAAGGCTTCAGGCTGAAACGGGCTTGATTAAAAAGACACCTGACGAGCAGTCGATCACAGGCCTGACCGCCGACGCTGGAGCTTCTGTAGCAGCTTCGACAGAGCTCTAGGAGAAGTGCATCTATAATGCAGGCACGAGGTGCTAAAGGGGAAGACCAGAGTTTTCAAAATTTCTGCAGAACTAAATGATTAAGCTGTAAAATCACTGCTGTGGATTAAAAATCACGTATTTATTTATTCATTTATTTCTTAAGCCGCTTATCTTTCTGGGCCACAGGGGGTGCTGGAGGCTATCCCAGTGCTCATTAGATAGAAGGCAGGAAACACCCTGGACGGGCTGTCGGTCCATCACAGGGCAGAAAGATAGCCTCTCCAGCTCGCCTGACTGCATATCTTTGAACTGGGGGAGGAAACGTACACAAAAATAGGACCCCGGTCGCTCAGTCGGGGAATAGAACCCAGAACCATACCGTGAGGCACAGGTAGCACTGGATAGCCAGCAGGAGGCCTGGATTTTAAAATAAATAAATAAATAAATGCCGCCATCCTCCATCCTGCTGCTGACAACATTTCTTGCAGTGGTTGCTGGCATTGCAGCAAAAACAGAAAATATAAGTCGAGCTACTCTCTGACACACATGTGTAGCTTTACAATACACAAACCGATCTGAGAGTGAAAACATATTAAAGAAAAATGATAAGATATTAATTTTGTGCTCTAAATGCAGCGTAAAGGCCGCCACACATCAAACAGAACGTCAGGAGAAGGTAGCGTAAGCTGGAGCTTCAGGAGCTTCCACATAATCTTGAATCTGCGTAGCTCAGTATGAGCCGCTTTCAGTGGTTCTGATCCTTTCAGTCATCTTGGGGAAAAAGAAGAAGAGTTTTTCAAGTTGCTTCATCACTTGGGTGTCACCATGCCAACAGCAGAGTCGAGCGTGATTGGTCACAGAGCTGCTGCCTCCATAATCAGACAGAGAGTAAACAAAATACTGGATATCATCGAGTGTAAACTTGCATTTGGTGTCAGATACAGATATGTGAATGAACTGATCAATTTGATTTGGTCAAACTCCTGTAGGCTGAATGGGCGGGGCTAAACCACTGTAGACTGAATAGGTGGAGCTAAACCACTGTAGACTGAATGGGCGGGGCTAAACCGCTGTAGACTGAATAGGTGGAGCTAAACAACTGTAGGCTAAGTGGCTGGAGGTAAACCGCTGTAGGCTGAATGGCCGGAGCTAAACCACTGTAGACTAAATGGGTGGGGCTAAAGCGCTGTAGGCTGAATGGGTGGAGTTAAACTGGTGTAGGCTAAATGGGTGGGGCTAAACCGCTGTAGGCTGAGTGGGTGGAGTTAAACTGCTGTAGGCTGAGTGGGTGGGGCTAAACCACTGTAGGCTGAATGGGTGGAGTTAGATCGCTGTAGGCTGATTAGGTGGAGTTAAACTGATGTAGGCTGAGTGGGTGGGGCTAAACTGCTGTAGACTGAATGGGTGGGGGTTAATGTCTGAAGGCTGAATGGGTGGAGCTAAACTGCTTAAGATTGAATGGGTGGGGCTTAACTGCTGTAGGTCATTACAGTTACTGTTAGTCTGCCAGAATGACCACCCTTGCCAGCCAGCTAAGACAAGTGGGTAAAAATTAAGGATGAGAATTTTGATGAATTTTGATTTTAGATTATCTTTAAATGAGGCTGATGTTAACACAGAGCTGTATGTAGGACTGAACAATATCTAACTGCGATTTATCCCACAAATATTTCGACTTCAACATAATTATTTTCCCTTAATTTACTTCCAGGCCCGATTTTGGCAAAGAGGACCAGAACATGGTGTTTTGTTGCATCAGACTTACATGCAGGCATTACGTACAGCATTCGTTGACAGTGACAACATATTTACACTTACAAGTGAGCTCACCACGTCTTACAGGACTTTTGTTGTTCAACATTCTATGAAACAGTTTCTAAAATGCATGTGCCGGAGCAGAAGCTGAAGAGAGAGCAAGGCGGCACGATGCTCCACCACAATGCCAAAACAGCACGTGCAGACATACACATTCCAGACCACATTCCTCCGCGGGAGTGTGTGCACTGTTAGAGAGGCCTCCCATGTTCCTCCCATGTTCCTCCTGTGTTCCTCCTATTACATTTAGCAAATTCATAACCACCTCCAACTCTGTTGTTCTTCCACTATTCAGCCAGAACCTCTATAGTTATACATCATCCTCAGACACACACACACACACACACACATATATATATATACACTACCGCTCAAAAGTTTGGGATCACAGTGAAATGTTCTTGTTTTAATGGAGTATCTTCTTCCTTAACACAACAATGGACTGACGGGTCTCTAAAGAAAGTTGTTTCTTTCTGTTCATTGTGAGTCGGTCAGCAAGCCATCAACTGCTGATCTTCAGATACTAAACTAACCTAGAATGTTGTTCCCTTTTATACTCACTTATTAGTAGAATGTTCTTCAGCTGTGCATCACAATTGAGCAAGAGTGTCCTAACAACCAATTAGTCCAATAACATCCTTAACTTGGATTGGTGGTCGTACCAGGAGATTTAGACAGAGAATTACTGATAATAGGACTATATGTAAAATAAGCCTCTATACAAAAATAGACTTTAATACAAACATTTTTATTCTTTAAAAATCATCTGATACACTTACATTAATTGTGAAATTGACAATATGGTTTATGAATTGCTAAAAAATTGCATATATATATATATATATATATATATATATATATATATATATATATATATATATATATATATATATATATATATATAAAAGATAAGTCAAACAGGAGTTTAACACTGAACTCCCTCCTAACAACCACCTGGAAGAACTGGTAGACCACTAAAACTGCCCCCATCAGATGAACATATATATGAACACACACATATATATATATATATATATATATATATATATATATATATAGTCAAACAGGAGTTTAACACTGAACTCCTAACAACCAAGAAGAACTGGTAGACCACTAAAACTGCCCCCATCAGATGAACAGCACATTCACTTCACTTGCTTCAGATATGAGAACAACCGCAGATGTTTCTGTCCATCCTTCCACTGAGCGAAGACACCTCAACACTACGGATCTGAATGGATGGGGCAGTTCTGTTGGTCTACCAGGGTTTCAGAAAAGTTCAGACAGGCTAACCACAGTCTCACCATCCAAATCCCAAACACATGTGACGCTGAGGTCTGGACTCTGGGGTGGTCAGTCCTTTAATCAGTCCAGGTCTGAACATCACTGAACGTGTCTGGGATTATTGGTAAGAAGTTGTTGAAGCATCTATTTGATTTCTACACTAAAGAAATAACTCACTGAAGAGTGGCCTCAGATTTATTCTCAGTACTGTACGCAACAATGTATGTCTGCAGAACTACATGAGGAGCTTCCAGAACCCTGTTCAAAGTGATTTTTCTCCAGGCTTTTCCAAGAGCGAGAGAGAGAGAGAGGGAGAGAGAGAGAGAGAGAGAAGCGGAAGAGGGAGGGAGACACCCAGCTCTCTGAACAGGAAGCCAGAGGAAATGCTTGTGATTTTTTCCCCCTCTAACAAGCCTTTCATTTTCTTGAGTCCTCTGTACTCCTCCTTCGCTCTCTCTGTACCAAAGCTGGGAGAGTCCACAGCAGTCTGAGTTCCAGTAGATCTCAGAGATGGCCGAAGGGAACTGACACCCACGACAGCTGATGGGAACGAGATTTACACTATTTCTCAAAACAAACCTGAAATGGTACATTGTGGAGAACCTTAACAGCTCTGGTGTTCTTACAACAGTTGTGGTAGAAACCAGGGGTCAAGAGGTCCACAAAGCAAACACAGTCCCTTTATTTACTATCCGAAGAGCCTACACTCTCACTAGGGCTGGAGCGACGCGTCAACGTAATCAACGTAATCAATTATGAAATTACGTCGATTAGAATTGCGTTGATGTGTCACAAAGATGGCCACGTCTACGGAAAGCATGGATTTATCTGTGTGTATCTAAAGCTGTGAGAGTGTTTCACACAGAAACACAGATTTTAAAATGATTAACATGTTTTGGCTCATTTATACTCCGTCTGTGTGCGTCAGCTCCGTTTACATGCTTGCTGAGCAACACGTCCAGTAGAGGGCAGTTTGGAGTGAATCAAACATGGCGGCGGTGGATGAGCTCATAGTTCTTTATTTACTTTAAAAACAAAGAAAAAACGACGAAGGTATTTCAGAGCATTTCTAATGAACGTACACTTCTCTTCAGAAAGTCCCAACGTCTCTTCTCCGTCGTGTCCGTATGGAAGGGGTCACGTCTCACACTGCCCCCGCGGTCTCCAGCGGTAGGGAATAAACACAGAGTACGGACAGAAGGCTCAGTGCGTATCCGTATTTAACGTTGAGCATAAACGAGTCTTTAACATGTTTCTTTCAGTAGAGTCACTAGCTAACCGTTTTCTTAATTGTCTACCGCGAAAGCTTTAGAACACACGTAGGTCATTTGTGCCTCTATAAGTCGAGTCAGAACGTAGACTCTTAACCATTTAATACACACACACACACACACACACATATATATATATATATATATATATACACACAAAATGCAAAAAATAGTAATTAGATTAATCGACCAATCAAAAAAATAATCATTAGATGAATCGATTATGAAATTAATTGTTAGGTGCAGCCCTAACACTACTTCTAAACTCTTACTGCTGTATACAGTATATCTGTACTTATTATTATAGCCGCAGTCACTTTATATTTTATTCTTCTATTGTAATATAAGACATATATGTATAAGACATATATTACAAATTTCTTTTTTGTTGTAAATTATTATTAGAGTGTTTATTCTTCTATATAACCGGCTGCTATTGTAATAACTTCAATTTCCCTCTGGGACCAATAAAGTATTTCTGATTCTGACACAATGGGTGTGTCCGAAATCGTGTACTTGATCAGTACGTACTCAGTTGGAGCTAGAGCGCTCTGCCTGTCCGTTAAAGCAGTGTGCTCTATCAGTGTGCGAGTGTTTGGTATCCACACAACCTCGGACGCACTACACCCGCCATCTCACCAACGTCCTGTGATGCAAGACGTCAGACCACCACCGCTACTCATTTAAAAGCCCCGTTTACTGGCGGGTTTAGATCCTGTCTGCGACTCTGTTTGTTTGACTATGTGTTCACACGGTGTCGAGCTGTCATTGTTTACCTCAACTTCGGTAGTGGCAGTTCACTAGCCGTAGCTACGCACACACAGCCCACATACCGCTTTCACCAATTTTTCCTCCGCGGCTCAGATTAAATTATGGGATAGGGCAGCGTGCTGGGGCTGCATACTTAAAAATGGCTGCTTTTCGCGTACTGCTTGACGAATACTACATATTGGGACACACCCAAACAGTGGTTAATAGGTTTTCCTGGGTTACTTTTCTGCCCAACATCACCCCAAAGTACAGGACTCTATTACTTTAGTAAAGTACAGATACTTCTGGTCAAGTGAAAGTTGTACAGTCAAATATTTTCTAGAGTTCAGGAGGTCTCGCTTAAACAATGCCTTTACAGAACCTCATAACTTTAAACAGCTGGCTGAATACGCTGCCTGCGCATGATGTTACCAACAGAGTTACTGAGTTTACTGAACAAAAACCTTCTGTGAAGGAGATTTTAGAGGTATTAAGCTTTCCTGCAATTCATTTTTTAATAATTTGATGTTTAAGAAAAGGCCCTACAGTCCAAACCCTGACCCACAGCCACATGGGACTCAACAGAAACTGTAAAGTAATAAAAGCATAGGTCACTATTTCACTTTACATTCTCTAACAAAGGGAGAAACAAACAATGAGTGCAAGTGAGGGTTTCTGCCTTCAGTCTGAGTGAAGTGGCTCCAGTTTCCTAAATCCTTGCTCGACTGACACCCCGAGCCCCAAAGACAGCGGAGAGAGCTGCTTCTGAGAGGAAGGAAGGGGAAGAGAGTGTTTGTTGTTTGATAAGAGAGTGGAAGAGAGAGTTTGGGCTCAGTGTCTTCAGGGCTCTGCCACAGCACATCTATCTGACTGCAGCAAGAACTGAAAGTTACACTCCAAACTACCTCAACTTCAACCCCTCGATTCAAGCTTCACTGTAACTCACTGCAAAAATGGTGGAGAACAAAATAGTAAGCCACATCAGGGTCTGTCAGGGTTCAGTAAAGTTCAGACTGAATTCTGTCAGGGTTCAGTAAAGTTCAGACTGAATTCTGTCAGGGTTCAGTAAAGTTAAGACTAAATTCTGTCAGGGTTCAGTAAAGTTAAGACTGAATTCTGTCAGTGTTCAGTAAAGTTAAGACTGAATTCTGTCAGTGTTCAGTAAAGTTAAGACTGAATTCTGTCAGTGTTCAGTAAAGTTAAGACAGAACTATACAGGGTCTTCAGGCTCAGAAAAGTTAGGCTGTTCTACAGTGAGTTTAGACAGGATCTTATCAGCCCATGTTTGGGTTCAGACAGAAAGAACTCTTAATGGGCCTCAGTCTGAACTTCAAGTATCAAGTGTGGTCGGTTGAGTTTAGACAAAATTCCATTGGGCCACAGTTGGGCTTTGAAAGAATTGTGCCAGGCTACAAAAAGGCTCAGAGAGACCTCCATCAGGATACAGACAAACTTTAGACAGAAGAGTCCAATCAAATTTCATCAGGGTACAGTTGAGGCTAGAACGTTCAACAAAACTGGACTACAGAGCACGAGAGACGTAGGGTAAGTAGTCATGCAGGTGAGGGTTCCTGCATTCATTCTGAGTAAAGCGGTTCCAGTTTCTCCAAACCCTCGGCCAGACGTTCTGTGTTGGAGGTCTGCCAGGTTCAGACTTCTTTGGGGACAGCAGTTTGAACAAACTTTTGTAGGGACACAGAAGTTGTTGGGTTCAGACCAGAACTGATGGTCTACAGGTTGTCTCAGGTAGACCTGTCAAGTCACGGTTACAGTAGAGGAGAACTTTCTCTGGGCTGAATGTTCTCGGCTATATTTGGTTTGGGTTGAAACCTTAAGGCTTGATGAAAGCTCAACTGCAACTGGCCATGAGTGAGAGTCGTGAACTGCAGCGTCCTCTTTTGGTTTGAGGCTGTGGGTCTATCCTCGTTCCACCACCTCTCCCTCTCTCTCTCTCTCTCTCTCTCGTTCCGTACTGAAGAGTGTTTGCGTTCCCCCGTGCTGCCTAACTTGGGCCGTCTCCTCTTTTGGTCCTGTGTGCGTCTGTGTTTGTCGGACTGCCTGGCAACGGCGTTGCGGGGCCTAGCACAGTCTGGACGTGGCGGCAGCGTAACTCAACTCTGAGGGGCCGGTTTGTTTAGAAACCCCTCATCTCTATCTCTCTCTCTCTCAGCTCCGGTGAAGCGTATCCTCGACCCGGCCCATGTTCCACTTAAAATGGTCAAGCAAGAAGAATGTACACAACCGAAACGGAGAAAATTTAATCAGAACTCGGAACTAAAGAGGTTTGGATCAGAAACACTCAAGTAGTGGGCTGAAAGTATGTCTCTCGTTGGCTTTCCCTAAAAAAAATCCTTCGTGTGAGAAGGTTAGCGGCTCTGGAACTCAACACCTTTGCAAAGTGAATCATCCACGCCTGCCAAGTGGCCCCCACCCAAATCCCACAACTCCCAATGGACACGCACACATCCAACATCCCCTCTGTGACCTCAAAGAGAGAGAGCGAGAGCGGGAGAGTGAAAGAGAGAGCAAGAGAGAGAGAGAGAGAGAGAGAGAGAGAGGCAGGGGGGACTTGTCCCAACCAAACAGGAAACCCAAAGGAATGTCTTCAAGAGTGAGCGGGAAAAACGACGGACCTCTGAACACACACAGAGGACAGGAATATTTCCTTAATTTAGAAGCCAACGTTTTAGCACAGGCTTACATACCCGACTTGTATACTCCCTTCAGAGTTCACTTTACGGTGGGCTAAACCCACAAGCTTCAAACGGAATGGAAAAAGAACTAATGGCTTAAGAACACAGCCACACCGTAAAGGTGAATTTCCTCTAATCAGCCAGCATTATAACCAGAACACACCAGCACAGACTGCTTCTCCGGTTGGCAGCCGACTCAAAGCTTGGCAATCTGGTCGACTGCAGTAGAGAAAAACTTCACAGACGAGAAACAAGGACGCTTATGAGACTCCTTCACCTTCAACTCCTAAATTCAAAACAATTTTTTTTTACTGAAATCAAAATTTCAAAACACAGGGAGCCGAACAGAGAAACTTTTTGTATATAATTTGGCGTATTACAGTGTTTTTATGGTGTAATGACTCTAAATTGTTAAGACACGTTGTAGAAAAATCACTAAAAGTATCAGATTTATTTAAAAATTAACACTTTTATTCTAAATATTTAACATATGGACGCAGCCATTATTACTAACGCGCAATGCCTGCTGGGTAGATGAGGTCAAATGGTTTCAGGTCTAAACTGGACTGTTGTGTGAAGGAGTGAGTGTTAGTTACTAACCTAGCTTAAAGAAAACCATGTACATTGTGTTGCTGATTTTGTTTGAGTGAAAGGCAGTGTGAAGACTGATATTAGTCTAAACAGCTTCACAAACATAAACAAGGAGAATAGTTAGTGAAGCAGCGTGTGGACCAACACAGCTACCCAAAGACCCCCGCTCTGCTCTCCTCACTTCAGTCTGGATGAGTTTGAGTGGTTCAGTAGACCACCACTGGTGAGAGACTTGACGGAGGCTGTTGGTTTTAAGCGTAGACTAAAACACAATGCAGTGCCACAGTTTCCCCACACAGGAAGTCCAAAAGCTCCAGATTATGGAGAACCGCGAGAAGAACCGTGAACGTGAACATGCGCTGGATTCTCTCCTGAGACCGTTTAGCGTTAGCGTCAGCTGCTTCTCCTCGTTTGTGGATCCTGAAGGTGAAAGTACAGTCTTAGTAGTGAACATACTACTTCACTAATAAAGGAGTGTGAAGCTCAGAGACACTCCCGTTCAGTGTATCGAGCTGTTTACTGAGCGTGAATGTTTCCTGCTAGAAAGCGGAGCTCCTTTAACAGACACTCTCCTTCTCCGTCAACACCAACACACCGCTTCACAACAACTCCAGCACTGTGTCACTCTCTCCTCCACCCTCTCTGTTCACCATTTACACTAACGTGGTGTGTGATGTCACCGCTGATGTCAGAAATGTTGAGTTCTAGCTCAAACTGTAAAGACTGAACAGTAGCATGTTTAGCTAGCTGTGCTCGAGCGTGACGGCTGGTTACTGAAACCATTTGACGTCACTACCCGCTGATCACGTCAGTAGATACAACAATGGAGACCCACGTGCAGTGGATTTTACACAAAATCTAATAAATCTGATACTTTTAGTGATTTTTACAAGAAGTCTTAATAATTTAGAGTCATTACATCATATTAAGACTTACATGTGTTACCAGCCGGGGTTCCCTTTAATGTTCTTCTCAACCTATTGGTTATAAATGAAAGTGTTGAACTTAACCTGACTGTGCAGCTCTACTAATCAGCAAAGGTATGTTAATCTAATACAATCCACTAGAGGTCACTGCGTCTTTCAGTAGATACGCCTTTACTGTTCCCATCCATATAGGAAGCAGCATGTAAACTGTGGACGTTTTTTGTTGGAATTTCGAAGGCAAGCATATTTTGGTGAATTGGTAAAAAAGCGAATGAGAACAAATACCCACAGGTAGCAAAGCTACACCAACAACATGGGCACCTCAGAGACGACAGCAGGTCCGTATCTCCAGTCCAACGAAGGCTAACAATAAGATGCAGGGCTCAGGGGCCCAAAGGCCCTACAATCTTGTAAAGTTTGAAATCGGTCACTCGTATTTTCATCACTGTTAGTTACGCAATCTAAATTTCTCTGGCTCTTCGGGCCTCAAATGTGGGGAGCATCACAGCAAGGCTACCTATGGTGAACCCGAGTTGGACAGAAGGTTCCAGGGTTTGTATCTTCAGCATAAGGGCTCTGGGGGCCAAAAGCTAATCCTATGTAGACTTGTATCGTCATCGGTTACTTTTAGTTACTCCCTATGAATTTTTCTACCTCTTCAGGCCTCCGCTGTGAGGAGCATCTTGGCAAAGCCACCTACAGTGCACCTGAGTCGGATACAAGTTGGAATGCAATGCTAGCAATGAGATCCAGGAATTGCAACATCATGCTCTACTGTCCGGTGGAGTTTGGTTTCTGAAGGATTTTGAAGTTGCTTATTATAAAGTGTTCCTCTGGTTCTATTCATGACATCAGTAATGAATTGACATTGACTTGACTTTGACTCGATGTTTGAAGTCGGGCTACCCTTACTAGCTACGTCTGTGCCACTGGAGAGAGTGTTTTCTGCTGCAGGGCTCATCCTTAACATGCTCGTTGACTCTGAAGCTGTAATTTGAACTTTACTATTGAGCATTTTGGCCCCTCGCCGTTCCAAGAGTTGGGATTCCAGTTGGCCTGAAAGAACCACTCAGCGTCATTGCGAAGATGGTGAACGTACTTTCCAGTGAGGACTCTGGTCCGAGGTGTCTTACTCCCGTAGTGTTAGGTTTACCGTAATCATTTTATTATCGAAGTTGACTGAAATGTCCATCCCTGGTTACCTCCAGGTCCAAAGCTCTGAATACATATTGTGGTCAAAAAGGCGGCCAGGTGACTCTGACGCTCAGTTTTGGTTTCACTGGCCT
>CM038717.1:5530158-5542658 GCA_021613375.1 Megaleporinus macrocephalus | reverse complement strand
TTATTGAGTCTGTCTAGCTGCTGTCTGTGCTGCACAC
The DNA here is from genome assembly GCA_021613375.1 of Megaleporinus macrocephalus. Lineage (NCBI taxonomy): Eukaryota > Metazoa > Chordata > Actinopteri > Characiformes > Anostomidae > Megaleporinus > Megaleporinus macrocephalus. The sequence continues at coordinate 5,542,621 of CM038717.1, read as the reverse complement.
GGTGGTCACTCTGGATATTAACTGGTGCTCATTATAATTAAATTATATATGCTTCTAGACTTACTGTCCACTGACCATATAGCAGCTACACTCACAGACTGTAGTTCATCTGATTCTCTGTATACTTTACTACTCTGTTCTTTAATGGTCAGGACCCCCACAGGACCCCCACAGAGCAGGTATTATTTGGGTGGCGGATCATTCTCGGCACTACAGAGACACAGAGATGGTGCTGGTTTGAGTGGATCAGACACAGTAGGGCATTATAAGCACTTTATAAGCACTGATGAAGAACTAGAGGAACACAAACTGCTGCACAGTTTGTGTTCCTCTGACTTTACATCTACAAGGTGGACCAGCGAGTAGGAGTTTCTACTGTATATACCGGATGCACTGCGCAGTGTAGTTTGTATAACAATTAATTAAAATGAATGTATTATTATTATTGTTGTTGTTGTTAGAGAATATTTGGTGTTATATGTGGTACCATATGTGCTATTTCTGTTCAAATATCTTAAATATCTTGCCGTCCAGGAATTATAGAGTACTATAATATTTTATGTAATTTGGTCTACCCCTAATACATACGTGAATATATAACAGCTTGAACCATATATTAGAGATGGACCAATCAACGTTTTTGAGGCAGATTCCGATCACCTTATAACGCGATTGGCTGATATCTGATACCGATCGAGGGCGGGGCTACATGTAGTCATGAAACATGGTCTAATCTGGTTTATTAACATTTTTAACGAGCTCATGTGAAACAGCATAATATTTTTAACTAATTTAACAATAAATAAACAAAGTAAATCAAACAAATACCCCCAATACTGCAATCATTACAATTAGACCCTTAATTTAAAACTAAAAAAGCTAATTAAATACATGCAGTCAAAACTGCAGTCATTAAACACAGACTCTGATATTTTAAACTAAATCTGTAATCATTAAATGTAGAATATTGAATTGCTGCTGCTGTTCTGTTAGTACCGGTCAGATCTGGTCTGTAGGTGTTCTGGGTTGTTTGTTTTGTGTTAGCTGTGCGTGTAGCTCTGCTGTTTGCTGATACTCACTGTATTCAGCTGCATGGTGTTCTCTTAATGGCTGTATCAGATTAGTAGAGTTAAATGTCTTTGTCTCAGTTCCCCCAACGAGACACGTTGATTTTACTAATTTTACAAAACGTCCTGGATGAGTCTGTGTCACATACGGCAACAAGCTGTCAGACGAACGCAATGCAATGCAACGCAACGCAAAGGAAACCTGTTCTTACGAGATGCACCGCTTTAGTCCTATGTTTTTCTACCTCCTAGTGGTTCGGATAGGAATTGCAGGCAGCTGGAAACACAGAAATTAAGCTCATTTGTTTAACGCCATTGATCGGCTCTCAGGATTGGCTAAATCACAGATCACAGATCACATATTTTGATTAAAAATCGGCCGATACCGATACATAGCCGATCCATCTTCCCATCTCTAAAACATATATACTAGAGATGGAAGGATCGATCGGCCATGTATCGGTATCGGCCGATGTGATAGCGTTTTATCCAGGAAGAGGAGCCCTCCATAAAAAGTCCTCCGACCAACTCCCTGCAATTCCTATCTGAACCGCTAGGTGGAAACACATACCATTTCATTTTCAACAGACGGACTAAAGCAGCTGCCAAGCGAGAACAGTTTAAGCGTTCACCGCATGTGCGGAAAGAAAAAGTTTGTTACCGTATGTGACTCATCCAGGACAGTTTACAACATCTGTAAAATTAGTAACATCAGAGTCTCTCACGGGAACCAAGACAAAGACATTAAACATACTAATCTGATACGGCGCATACACCACGCAGCTGAATACAGTGAGAATCAGCGGAGCTAGCACCCGCAGCCCAGAGAACCGTGCTGACCAGATCTGACCGGTACAAACAGAACAGCAGCAGAAACAGCCAGAGAGCTAAAAGAACCACAGCCAGAGTGATTGAGTTTATAGTTCTAGATAAGCAGCTCTTCTCGGCTGTAGAAGACGTTCATTCTGCTGCTTAATGTTCCACCTGGATCCACGCTCTGCTGTTCCTAGTAGAGATACTTTTCAGATGTGGCTCTTCTGGAGCTTATCAAGCGGTTTACTCCCACATAGACCAACTTCTAATTTAGTTACAAATATTATACTGTTTCACATGAGCTCGTTAAAAATGATAATAAACCAGTTTAGACCAGTTTCATGACTTGCTTGTGCAAATAATATTTAGCCCTCGATCGCTGATCGCGCTGATCAGTCCATCTCTAATATATTCTTATATATATATATATATAGCTAGAAGCTGATTGTTTTCAAAAGAATCTTCATTAAATTTACATACCATGTGTGTTCTGGAATTGATGAAGGTTTTGTTTTTAACAGCAGCAAGATACAGATATAGTGGATAAAGCAATAACACAACTGCGTGTGTGAGTGTGTTTGCAGTGATGGAAGTCATTGTTGGGGTGAGGGTGGGGGGAAAGGGGGGTGGAGGGTCTTGGGGATTTGCGCTTGCCAGGATATTCAGGGTCAGTCAGTTTGATAAACAATGGAGCTACGCTTTAAACCTCACATCAACATCACACACACACTCAGTGGTCTCTCACACTGCCTGAAGTTATGTGTCCACACTCACCGCATCATCATCTACCTGATGATGTCAACATCACACTGCAGTTGTTGTGACACTCACAAAGACTGTGTGCCCTCAGGTTTTACACACACACACACACACACACACACACACACACACACACACACACACTCTGATCAGCCATGGCCTACTGAGTGTGTGTACATACAGACACAGCTGAAAAACAAAGCCAGCATCAGTCTTTCAATTTAATGACTGTCAGTGCGTCTCAAATCACCACTTACGTCCGGCAAAGTTTACCGCAAACAACAGCCCCCCAACACTGCGGCAAGCAACAACCTCAGAAAATTATAATAAAAAATCCATAAAGCAGACAAATGTAGCTTTTAGAGACAAACGCAGACATAAACTGAGCACAGTTTTAGTGTTAATCCACTAGAAAATCATCCTGATTATATAATACAGCTAGGCTTTCTGCTACTACCCAGCCCTGCGTGCCTGATTCATATGTGCTGCAGACTGCCTGCTGAATATGTGGAGTCATTTGGCTCTTGAATGATTTACAAGAATCAATCAACATCCTACAGCTGAAGAGGAAGTTTTATGAGCCGGCCGGTCAATTCAGGACATCAGCACTGCTGCATTTGCCTCAGTTTACATTGCTGTGCAAAAGTCTGGGACACCTAAGCTGATAGTTTAAAAACGTTTGTCTGGTAGTGTATCTAAAACGTTTGGCTGGTAGTGTACTAAAACGTTTGGCTGGTAGTGTATCTAAAACGTTTGGCTGGTAGTGTACTAAAACGTTTGGCTGGTAGTGTATCTAAAACGTTTGGCTGGTAGTGTATCTAAAACGTTTGACTGGTAGTGTATCTAAAACGTTTGGCTGGTAGTGTATCTAAAACGTTTGACTGGTAGTGTATCTAAAACGTTTGACTGGTAGTGTATCTAAAACGTTTGTCTGGTAGTGTATCTAAAACGTTTGTCTGGTAGTGTACTAAAACGTTTGTCTGGTAGTGTATCTAAAACGTTTGGCTGGTAGTGTATCTAAAACGTTTGGCTGGTAGTGTATCTAAAACGTTTGACTGGTAGTGTATCTAAAACGTTTGGCTGGTAGTGTATCTAAAACATTTGGCTGGTAGTGTATCTAAAACGTTTGGCTGGTAGTGTGTCTAAAACGTTTGGCTGGTAGTGTATCTAAAACGTTTGGCTGGTAGTGTATCTAAAACGTTTGGCTGGTAGTGTATCTAAAACGTTTGACTGGTAGTGTATCTAAAACGTTTGGCTGGTAGTGTATCTAAAACGTTTGGCTGGTAGTGTATCTAAAACATTTGGCTGGTAGTGTGTCTAAAACGTTTGGCTGGTAGTGTATCTAAAACGTTTGGCTGGTAGTGTATCTAAAACGTTTGGCTGGTAGTGTATCTAAAACGTTTCGCTGGTAGTGTATCTAAAACGTTTGACTGGTAGTGTATCTAAAACGTTTGTCTGGTAGTGTATCTAAAACGTTTGACTGGTAGTGTATCTAAAACGTTTGGCTGGTAGTGTATCTAAAACGTTTGTCTGGTAGTGTATCTAAAACGTTTGTCTGGTAGTGTATCTAAAAGGTTTGACTGGTAGTGTATCTAAAACGTTTGTCTGGTAGTGTATCTAAAACGTTTGTCTGGTAGTGATCTAAAACGTTTGTCTGGTAGTGTATCTAAAACGTTTGTCTGGTAGTGTATCTAAAACGTTTGGCTGGTAGTGTATCTAAAACGTTTGGCTGGTAGTGTATCTAAAACGTTTGGCTGGTAGTGTATCTAAAACGTTTGTCTGGTAGTGTATCTAAAACGTTTGACTGGTAGTGTATCTAAAACGTTTGACTGGTAGTGTATCTAAAACGTTTGTCTGATAGTGTATCTAAAACGTTTGACTGGTAGTGTATCTAAAACGTTTGACTGGTAGTGTATCTAAAACGTTTGTCTGGTAGTGTATCTAAAACGTTTGGCTGGTAGTGTATCTAAAACGTTTGTCTGGTAGTGTATCTAAAACGTTTGGCTGGTAGTGTATCTAAAACGTTTGTCTGGTAGTGTATCTAAAACGTTTGACTGGTAGTGTATCTAAAACGTTTGACTGGTAGTGTAACTAAAACGTTTGACTGGTAGTGTATCTAAAACGTTTCGCTGGTAGTGTACAAACCTGGTGATACAATACGTATCGTGATACAGCGGTCACGATTCAATATCACTATATATTGTGATACTGCAAGTAAAGTGATATATTGTGATTTTTCAAATTCTACTATTAAAACACACCACTATATGAACAGGTTTGCTAATGCTTAGACTAGAATTGCGCCCTTGTGCTGCTTGTTAATGTTGGAGTGGAGCTGAAAATGGATTACAACACTGCCATCTAGTGGTCAGAGGTTTAAACACAACACACAGTGATTCACTGTCTGCCAGAAATCTGTGTATCGATACTGTGTTTTTGAGAATCGATACAGTATCACCAAACATAATACCCCAAATACAATATTTTATTACACCCTAGTGAATAGCGTTGTCCACCACTCCCGGCATGGGTGCTCACTGCCCCCTAGTGTGTGCATATCTAGGTGTTACTGCACAGATGGGTTAAACACAGAGATCAAATTCTGCTGTGTGCAAACACAAGTGGAGACTACAGCTGACAGAGTCTGTGCTACTAGACAGGCCACTAGGGTTTGAGACAGACCCAATGTGTTGTCTACATGTGTCCATGTGGTCTGTACTGTGTGTGATTTAGTAGGTGTTTCTGATTGTTCAGCACTACAATGTAATTAATGCTTCCCTTTCTGTAAATGTGAGTTCTGTTTGGTTAACGTGTACAAGCCTCCCGCTGGCGTCACTTAAAGAGAACAGAAGAAAACAGTCCAATCATAACACCTCATTAGAGAACCAGGTACTGGTCATTGTGAAGAAGAGGAACTGGGTGTCAACCGACTGGAGGGAAACACACACGGCCATTAAGGTGTGTCCTGAGTCACAGGGTCAGGAGGGATGTTGACGGTCTGGGCTAGTGTTACTCAACTGTCTGAGTCTGAGAAACGTTTTCAACCCAGATCTCGTTCAAATCTCTGGTGAATTAAAGGATTTACATTTTCTCTCTGAGGCCTGTTTGTCAATTATGTCATTTGTACACATACATTTACAGCACTGGGCAGAGGCTCTTATCCAAAACTGACCTACAGTTTATCTGTACACAGGTAGGTGAAGGTAGTGTTACAGTTTACCTGTACACAGGTAGGTGAAGGTAGTGTTACAGTTTACCTGTACACAGGTAGGTGAAGGTAGTGTTACAGTTTACCTGTACACAGGTAGGTGAAGGTAGTGTTACAGTTTACCTGTACACAGGTAGGTGAAGGTAGTGTTACAGTTTACCTGTACACAGATAGGTGAAGGTAGTATTACAGTTTACCTGTACACCGGTAGGTGAAGGTAGTGTTACAGTTTACCTGTACACGGGTAGGTGAAGGTAGTGTTAGGAGTCTGGTACTGGTATAGTGTAAGGTGGTTACCCAGGTGGGAAATCAGACCCCAGTCTACAGGGAAGGGGCAGCGGTGCAACCCACTACACTACACCACCCACAACACTTTTATTAGCCACTCTTTATCTCTTGGAATGCCTTAAAGACTGATTTCTGTAATGAGCTTTGTTCTGATTGGCCGCCCAGTGCCTCAGTGCAGGCAGAAACACTCCTTATAACTTCAGCATGAATGGGTGGAGTTGAACTGCTGTGTTTTAAAAAGTTCTAAAAACATCAGAAAAGCAAAAAATTCCAAACATACTTTCTTGGGGGGTTTAGTTTCCGTATATGGACCATACGAGCTGAATAGTATGCTTTGAAACATCATCAACCTTTATATCCAACACCAAACTCTTAGTTCAATGTGAGGAAGGTTGAGTTTTCCATGATGCGCTCTAGTCTGCCCCAAACCAAGACTCATCTCATAGTATCTGGTCTAAGACACCAAGTGGTCAGCTGTTTTACATGAACATCTCTTTATCTTCTATCCCTCAGACTTAAACAGCAGGTTTTGTAACTGTACCTTTAAGATTAATGTAAATGAGCTCTGTTCTCACTGGCTGCGCTAGACTGGCTGCAAAGTACATTAGAAGCTGTTAAGTCTGAGGACCTTAAAAGTTATAAGTCATAAAAAAAAACACCCAGGGTGCTTTGTGAATGTTGACAAGCCTCATTTACATAAACCAGCCACGGCAACAAAAACAGCCTGTTAAATTCGTAATACTCTGTTGACGTCACTCAGATGTGCTGCTAGCATATTAGTAGGAGAGTTCAAGTTCACTCTGCGATCATATGGAAATGTGTTCTGTGTTGTGACATCTAAACCATGATTAATTCAGAACTGCTTCTGCAGCTTTAGTTTCATAACTGAGGAATATATACTGAACTTATAGCATGCATATACAGTACAGTGCAAAAGTTTGAGGCACTTTTTCCAGACAGGAAGCTTTTATTTACTCAGTAAACACTTTATTATAAAATATTAAACATTATTAATAGAGTACGCAATGATTTTCCATACGAGTGTGTTTATTTAACCCTTTCCGAGCTTTTCCTCGTGGAAACAACCCAGTATTATTATCAGTTCTCATCTAATACCTGCTTTGACTGCTCAGTACTTCATTAAGATAAATCAAGATTACTGCTGAAGGAACTGAATACGTTCATACAATGTCTGGGGCGTCCAGGAGAAATCTGGAACCTAACTTTGTTCTTCAAACTGGATCAAGATCTGATCTACTTCTCTCACAATAACATATTCATGTTACTTTGTATTGTATGTATGATTATTTACATCTGTTCTAATCAGATCTGCTGTTCTTACTGGAGAAAATACACTTATTGATCAGATAAAGACTTTTAAACTATCAGCTTAGGTGCCCAAGACTTTTGCACAGTAGTGTAGATCAAAACCCTATATTATAAAGGCATATGACATGATTGCAGGCTCTTTAGCAGACTTGGTAATTCTGGAAAAGGGCATTATGGGTCACAGAAACTTCCGTCACATGAAGTTTATAGGGTCACAGTGAACTCTGAGAGAGAGACTCAGAATGCCAGCCATTTGATCAAGCACCGATATCCGTAGATAGAAAAAGTCAATAGTGAATTATTTATTATCTGCCTTTAAAAAAGTGATTAGAATTCCAATCCTGTGCGCTTCTCTCTCGGAATACGTTCCTGAAAGCAAAAAGTTGATGTTTCCAGTACCAGTAGCACAATCCTCAGCTAGATTTTCTGTATTCTCGTCATGCGTATCAGCCGATATCCATCTGATCTCTGTGTTTTCATAAATATGACATATACACAGTGAGGTCACATTATTATGACCACCAGTTAATATCCAGAGTGACCGCCATGTGCAGCACAGACAGCAGCTAGACGGACTGGGAGACTCAGTAAGGTCCTGGTAGGTGGTCACAGGTATCTGGAGGTATCATGCTGACTGCAGTGCATCCCACAGCTGCTGGAGGGAGCGTGGAGGAGGATCCATAGAGTCAACACCACCATCCAGGTGGTCCCACAGATGCTCAGTTGGGTTTAAGTCTGGGGAATTAGGGGTCCAGGGTAGTACTTGGAAGTCTTGGTCAGCTCTTCCAACCAGTGTGGGACATTTCTAGTCGTGTGACGTGTCTCATTGTCTTGCTGGAAGATCCCATCCACCCCAGAGAAGACAATGAGCATGTATGGTGTACATGATCTGCACGGATGGATTCAGACCCAAATCAGTTAGAAGTGTCTTCCACATGGAAGAGTGGGTCCAGAGAACGTCACGAAAACATTCCCAGGCCAGAACACTGACACCTACACACTTTGGCACTTCGAGGGCAGCGGAGACGAGAACGCAACAAAGAATAAGACCAGCTTATAGAGCCGATATACGATCCACTGAACTGTGTCTGAGTCAGTACAATACAATAGAGTACAATACTACACATTACACCCATGCGCAAAGTGAAACACTCACATACGCACACACTAGGGGGCAGTGAACACATTTGCCCGGAGTGGTAGGCTGCCCTATCCACAGTACCCGGAGAGCAGTTGGGGGTTGGGTGTCTTGCTCAAGGGCACTTCAGTCGTTGTCTGTCAGTTCAGGGCCTTGAACCAGTGACCTCCAGCTCACGACTGGCCCTGAATCTGATCTAGTGATTATCAGCTGCAGAGATTTTAAACATGAAGCCGTGAGCTGAAAGAGAAAAGAGGAGAATACAGCAGCAGCACGTCATCACTGACTCAGTCAGCGCTGCTGAGAGTCTCTCTCTCCAGGAACACGCTTTCATTTTTCATGCTCTGTGATTCGCCGCAGATTGGGAGCTGAGGATGTGACTGTAAAACTTTATAAAACTCTCTGTCTCCCTCCCGGAGTGACCACCATTTGAGGGAGAGGGAGGGAGGGAGAGAGAGAGAGAGAGAGAGAGAGAGAGAGAGAGGAGAGAGAGAGAGAGAGAGAGAGAGAGAGAGAGAGAGAGAGAGAGAGAGAGAGAGAGAGAGAGAGAGAGAGAGAAAATAGGTCATGTGAGGCAAACTCTCTCTGTAGCTGACAAGAGACAAGCCAGGCAGGCTGAGTCCCACTAAGAGAAAGCAAGAAGGAAGGAGAGGAGATAAGGGCGAGAGAGCGGTACAGAGAGAGATTGAGTGAGTGAGTGAGTGAGTGAGTGAGTGAGTGAGTGAGTGAGTGGAAGAAAGAAAAAGAGAGGGATGCAAATGAAAAGCAGCAAAAGAAAGTGAGTGATTGTCTTAATGTAAGAGAGAGTAGATGATGATGATGATGGTATGTTAGAGTGAGTGAACAAATGAGCGAGAGACAGAGAGTGTGCGAAAGACTGCGTAAGTGAGTAAATGAGCAAGTACGCAAGCGAGCAAGTGAGACTGAATGAGAGAGAGAGAGCAAGAGCGAGCGCGAGAGAGAGACAGCACGAGAGACAGAGTGCAAGAGCGAGAGAGTGAGAAAGAGAGAGCAAGAGCGAGAGAGAGAGAGAGAGAGAGAGAGAGAGAGAGAGAGAGTGCACGAGAGAGTTGTGTTTAGGAGAGAGAGAGAGAGAGAGTTGTGTTTAGGGCTGTAACTAGGTTTCTGTTTCACAAGCTCAGCTCTGTGTCCAGTTTTAACCCGACTATCAGTTCAGCTCCAACTAGAGCAAAGGCCCCCCGACTTACTGACCTCAAAAGAACTGGAGACCGACGGGAAAAACATTCCACAACATTCCGGCTTCTTCCCAGCGAGACTCTGAGGAGCTGATATCCAGACCAAATATATATATATATAATGAGTCTCAGTGATGGAGATGCGTGTGTGTATATATATATATATATATATATATATATATATATATATATATATATATATATATATATATTTATTTATTACAGATACACATACAGGAACTGCTAATGATCATATTCAGCCCTGACTTGATGCACTGTGATTGAACACAACGCGAGTCTACACAGCTCATTATGCTACAGAGAGCCTGATTTCTCTGGTTCTTTTTAAGATTATATATTTAAAAATCCTGCACATAGTTATTTCTCTAGTACTGCTACTCAGTACGCATCTCATTCTGTCTTCTTTTTATGGCTTCTACAGAAAAACCCTCACAACGGCCTGCTCACACGACCTTTAGTGCAAAATAAGATCAAATAAAACCTCTAACTCTCTTTCTACGACACTGAGGCTGGATATCTATACCAATAAACAAGGTGAGGCTTTCAGTTATCAGTTGCTTGCACTGGTGTGCACTGCAGCTGGAGGGATTTTCCACGTAGGGGGGCGCTATCACACTATTGCATCATTTACAGTCACTCATAATCAGCTAAACCAAGAAACCACAGAAGCTTTCATCAAGTATGCAAAGCTGCTGTTCACGAGGGAGAAAAAGAAGTCAATAAACCTCGTAAACATTCAGGCTGAAGATTCTGATGATTCTGTATGAATGATAATAATAAAGCACTTCTCCGCTGCTCGGAGTTTAGAGATGGAATAAAAGAACGAGGCTGCAGCAGCAGAGAGTCTGAGTTTAGAGAAACCAGAACGTGAACTAAACGTCATCACGGCTGAATAAAGAGCTCTTCATACTCGAACATGGTCTCGGTGGCGAGTCCAGCTGTCAGTCACTGGAACTCTGTGCTGCTCCAGTGATCCTGGAGAGGATCAAACTAAAACCAGGAGCAGATCTGCTCCCGTCATCAGTCACTGTTTACGTCTGGGTGAGCGAGTCATGTGGAGCGTGTGGTTTTTGCACATGTGGGTCAGTTTAGGAGCTGATCTGTTGACCAATATAGATCACAGTAAAAACCTAGTGTGAACAAGAAAATCTGATTAGATGAGAGAATCAGATTTGGGGGCGACATGGTGGTGTAGTAGTCAGTACGGTGGTGTAGTGGTTAGTATGGTGGTGTAGTGGTTAGTATGGTGGTGTAGTGGTTAGTATGGTGGTGTAGTGGTTAGTATGGTGGTGTAGTGGTTAGTATGGTGGTTGTAGTGGTTAGTATGGTGGTGTAGTGGTTAGTATGGTGGTGTAGTGGTCAGTATGGTGGTTGTAGTGGTTAGTATGGTGGTGTAGTGGTTAGTATGGGTGTGTAGTGGTTAGTATGGTGGTGTAGTGGTTAGTATGGTGGTGTAGTGGTTAGTATGGTGGTGTAGTGGTTAGTATGGTGGTGTAGTGGTTAGTATGGTGGTGTAGTGGTCAGTATGGTGGTGTAGTGGTTAGTATGGTGGTGTAGTGGTTAGTATGGTGGTGTAGTGGTTAGTATGGTGGTGTAGTGGTTAGTATGGTGGTGTAGTGGTCAGTATGGTGGTGTAGTGGTTAGGATGGTGGTGTAGTGGTCAGTATGGTGGTGTAGTGGTTAGTATGGTGGTGTAGTGGTTAGTATGGTGGTGTAGTGGTCAGTATGGTGGTGTAGTGGTTAGGATGGTGGTGTAGTGGTTAGTATGGTGGTGTAGTGGTTAGTATGGTGGTGTAGTGGTTAGTATGGTGGTGTAGTGGTTAGTATGGTGGTGTAGTGGTTAGTATGGTGGTGTAGTAGTCAGTACGGTGGTATAGTGGTTAGTATGGTGTGTAGTGGTTAGTACGGTGGTGTAGTGTGTTAGTACGGTGGTGTAGTGGTTAGTATGGTGGTGTAGTGGTTAGTATGGTGGTGTAGTGGTTAGTACGGTGGTGTGTAGTGGTTAGTACGGTGGTGTAGTGGTTAGTATGGTGGTGTAGTGGTTAGTATGGTGGTGTAGTGGTTAGTATGGTGGTGTAGTGGTTAGTATGGTGGTGTAGTGGTTAGTAAGGTGGTGTAGTGGTTAGTACGGTGGTGTAGTGGTTAGTACGGTGGTGTAGTGGTTAGTATGGTGGTGTAGTGGTCAGTATGGTGGTGTAGTGGTTAGTATGGTGGTGTAGTGGTTAGTATGGTGGTGTAGTGGTCAGTACGGTGGTGTAGTGGTCAGTACGGTGGTGTAGTGGTTAGTATGGTGGTGTAGTGGTCAGTATGGTGGTGTAGTAGTCAGTACGGTGGTGTAGTGGTTAGTACGGTGGTGTAGTGGTTAGTATGGTGGTGTAGTGGTTAGTATGGTGGTGTAGTGGTTAGTACGGTGGTGTAGTGGTTAGTACGGTGGTGTAGTGGTTAGTATGGTGGTGTAGTGGTTAGTACGGTGGTGTAGTGGTCAGTACGGTGGTGTAGTGGTCAGTACGGTGGTGTAGTGGTTAGTACGGTGGTGTAGTGGTTAGTAGGTGGTGTAGTGGTTAGTATGGTGGTGTAGTGGTTAGTATGGTGGTGTAGTGGTTAGTATGGTGGTGTGGTCAGTATGGTGGTGTAGTGGTCAGTA
>CM038717.1:5520158-5525158 GCA_021613375.1 Megaleporinus macrocephalus | reverse complement strand
GTCAAACTTGCCCTTTGTCATCCTGGAGGACAGAAGAGGAACAAAGCTGATCAATACAACTGATCACAATTCAGACTGAAGTAAGGTCTCTGTGATTGGACTTCATCTTCATTTATTGACAATAAACTGGACTGGGCTAAGAACACTGACGCCCTCTACAAGAAGGGCCAAAGTCGTCTCTATTTTCTGAGGCGTCTGAGGTCCTTCAACATCTGCAGGACTATGCTGAGGATCTTTTATGAGTCTGTAGTTGCCAGTGCCATACTATACGCTGTTGCATGCTGGGGCAGCAGGCTGAGGGTAGCAGACGCCAACAGATTTGATAAACTGATCCGCAGAGCCAGTGATGTTGTGGGTGTGGAGCTGGACTCGCTGACGGCAGTGTCTGAGAGGAGGATGCTGTCTAAGCTTCAGGCCATCATGGATAATGGCTCCCATCCTCTTTATCACACAGTGATGAGACGCAGGAGCACATTCAGTTCAAGACTCATTCAACCAACATGCACTACAGACACCACAGGAGGTAATTTCTACCATCAGACTTTATAACTCCTCTCTTAACGTACAACACCTCTCACATGTACAGTGATACCAGTAGAACAATAATTTAATTATGTGTGTAAGAACTCAAATGTGCAATAACTTCAATTTCTAAACTCTTACTGCTGTATACAGTATATCTGTACTTATTATTATAGCCACAGTCACTTTACATTTTATTATTCTATTGTATTATACGACTTATATATGTGTACATACTACAAATTTATTTTATGTTGTAAATTATTATTAGAGTGTATATTCTTCTTCTGCTACTGTAAAAACTGCAATTTCCCCCTGGGATCAATAAAGTATTTCTGATTCTGATTCTGATCTATAAGCGTCAGATAAACAGTCAAGCTGTTATTGTTTAGCTCATGTAATTACATATCGTTGCTGTCCAAAGAAAAACAAGTATCTTCAAGATAGTAACCTTACGGAACAGGACAAAAACAACGTTTATTGTGAGTCAATGGAACCAGAATTTTTTTTCAAAGTGATTTTGGAGCAATTCTATTGCTAAACTGGTGGTACACTGAAACATAATTAGAAAGGTTAATAGGTTTGATGAATGTTTAGCATCATCCAAGCGTTAAAGAAGATGGAAGTGAAAAAAGTAAACATTTTTTCCAGTTTTTCATCATATGGGCCCAATAAACAAAAGAGGGGTTGATATTGCTTCTTCAGGTCTGATACTGATACTGCAACCTTGAGTATCTGCTGATACTGATACCCATCCAATACTGTCTTTCTGCCTCTCTTAAATATCCTTTCTGTAAAAAATACATTAGACCAGCTGCAAATTGCTTAACCAGCCATCAACATAAAGAAACACATTCTGAGCTCAACCTATGACTTAGTTCTGCAGCATGACTGTGTAGAATTCTTAGATTTCTGATTGGTCAGCACCTTCAAACATTCAAAATCTAATTTAAAGTGCTTTTTAAGTGCATTTAGACTAATAAATCATATCTGACTATACTTTTTTTCCTTTTAATTTCTGTGATTTTGGTGACCTGACTCTGAGTATCAATTCGGTGCACCCCTATTTTATACACTGATATATACTATGTGTATAATGTGTATACAAAGGATTCAGTTACTTAGGAATCTATTTAGAGCAGAATAAAGAGATCCAGGACCAGCAGCAAAACAGTATACCAAGTGTTTTTTAATTTTTATTTTTGAAAATAGTAGAATTTTATTTAGGCCAAAAAAGAGCATATACAACAGGCAAATGTTTGAACCCCCGGTCAAATGGCACGTTTTGCTAATGAAGTAAATAAGTGAAAATATCCTCTACAAAGAACATTTAAAAAAAAAAAAATTAAATTCAGCAAATAACTAGCAATTGTATATTAAAGTGTGTGAAAAATTTTAAATGGTGCCCAAAACTCTGCATGAAATGCAATATATATATATATATATATATATATATATATATATATATATATATATATATATATATATATATACATATATATACACACAACTTATATATACAACTATTTACTTCCAGCCACTAGAGGGCAGTATAGGTCAAAGAGTAACCCCCCAATCTCCACCTTGCCCTTGACTGAGTCACTCTAGAAGCTCAGGAGCAGAAAATCAGATTTAGTTTGGAAAATAACACACAGTAACACTAAGTGCTGATCTGTAAACACTCACATATTCAAAATTCTGTTTGTTTATACAATCAAGATTAAGCTTGTGTTTAAAGCAGTGATTCTCTACCAGCCCTGGCGTCCTGCTTTCAGCCAGATATCATTAACATTTATTTATGCTATGATTTAATTTTCCATTCCAATTTCTGAATAGCACTTATTTTCCCCTCCCCTCTCAACTACAAACAGAATATGTGTATATATATATATATATATATATATATATATATATATATATATATATATATATATATATATATATATATATATATATATATATACACACACACTACCGCTCAAAAGTTTAGGATCACTTTAGAATTTCATTTCAAGCAATTTTCATGCAATTCACAAACAATACTGTCAATTTCACAATTATTGTAAGTGTATTAGATGATTTTTAAAGAATAAAAATGTTTGTATTAAAGTCTATTTTTGTATAAAGGCTTATTTTACATATAGTCCTATTATCAGCAATTCTCAGTCCTCTGTCTAAATCTCCTGGTACGACCACCAATCCAAGTTAAGGATGTTATTGGACTAATTGGTCGTTAGGACTCTTGCTCAATTGTGATCACAGCTGAAAAACATTCTACTAATAAGTGAGTATAAAAGGGAACAACATTCTAGGTTAGTTTAGTATCTGAAGATCAGCAGTTGATGGCTTGCTGACCGACTCACAATGACCAGAAAGAAACAACTTTCTTTAGAGACCCATCAGTTCATTGTTGTGTTAAGGAAGAAGATACTCCATTAAAACAAGAACATTTCACTGAGATCCCAAACTTTTGAGTGGTAATGTAGGTGATGCTGGGTTAATGTACACCTCTATCCCCTACAGGTGCTATATTTTCCCATAATGTTAACTGGATTGGATTAAACTCTAATTTCTACACCAATTCATATTGAACATACTAATAACAATAACTTTAATTATAAAGTACTTTTCAAACATGTAGCAGCATGAAGTGCTTTAGAAAGAAACACAAATTATGACAGGTTTGCAACGTTAACAGAAAACTTTTATATATTTATTTATATTTAAACATAAATCTATACACTTTAAATATTGACTGCCTGAGTTGAATTGCGTGTGTTGAAGCATGAAGGGCCCATTTAAAGTCTTCTGTATGTATGTGTATATACTAACCCCTCTCGGTCGATGTGCGGGAGGTGCTTTGGCGTTCCTCTGAACTGCTTCCTGTGGAACTGGGAGAAATCCAGCTTCTCTGGCTGCAGATCCCACGTAGCGCCCCTATAAACACAACCACAGTCACACTCGAGTAAAAGTAAACATACCCTTATGGACAATGACTCCACTACAGCAAGCAAATACTATACATATGTACATTTACACCCATCAGCCATAGTATTAGAACCACCTCCTTCTATCTACACTCACTGTCCAGTGAGTGTAGATAGAAGCTCCACTGACCATACAGGAACTACACTTACAGACTGTAGTTCATCTGATTCACTGCATATGTTTTAATGATCAGGACCCACCCAGGACCACCACAGAGCAGGTACTATTTGGGTTTTGGGTCATTCTTAGCACTGCAGTGACACTGAAACATACTGAGTGTGTGCTGCTAGACCTTTTAAAAACTGTGTCCACTCACCGTCCACTCACTAGACACATCTTACATGCTGTTGCACCTTGTAGATGTAAAGTCAGAGACAGTAGCTCATCTGCTGCTGCACAGTTTGTGTTCTCTAGTCCTTCATCAGTGGACACAGGACGCCGCCCACAGGACACTGCTGTCTGGATAGTTTTGGTTGGTGGACGATTCTCAGTCCAGCAGAGACACTGAGGTGTTTAAACACTCCAGCAGCAGCACTGCTGTGTCTGATCCACTCACACCAGCATAACACACACTAACACACCACCACCCTGTCAGTGTCACTGCAGTGCTGAGAATGATCCACCTCCCTAATAGTATGTGCTCTGTGGTGGTCCTGTGGGGGTCCTGATCATTAAAGAACAGAGTAATAAAGTATACAGAGAATCAGATGAACTACAGTCTGTAAGTGGAGCTCCTGTATGGTCAGTGGAGCTGATACAGTGGACAGTGAGTGGAGCTCCTGTATGGTCAGTGGAGCTGATACAGTGGACAGTGAGTGGAGCTCCTGTATGGTCAGTGGAGCTGATACAGTGGACAGTGAGTGCAGGTCCTGTATGGTCAGTGGAGCTGATAAACTATATATATATATATATATATATATATATATATATATATATATATATATATATATATAAATAAAAATCAGTAGCGAACCGTGACCCTTAGGCCTCGGCCCTCTCCCCCAACCGTACAACCGTCTTTTTTTTTTCTCCTTCAATCCTTTACTCTCGCAATTTGATATTTTTTTCTCACACGCAAAGTGCAGTGAGAGAAATATTTGTGCTCGAGTTTTCAGAGGAGGGGGGTTTGACAGTTTGGGGGGACATGGGCTTCCATCATGACTCAGCAAACTAGCTAGCGGTGGTAGCCTAGAGCTAGCTAGCTGTTTCTCCAGCTAGCGTCGCCACAGTGGGCGGAAATGATCATACAGTTAAGCCCCGCCCACTTAGAGGGAAGATATGATTGGTCAGTTTTACTGTTATTTGAAATTGGTATGGTGCTGAATTGGAATATATATATATATATATATATATATATATATATATATAATTTTATCTACCTCTCAGAGGGCCTTAAATATTCTTAACACACGTGTGTGTGTGTGTGTGTGTAGAATATTTAAGGTCGTAGAGAGCCATGACTGTTCCCCACTGATATATATAGACTAAAA
>CM038717.1:5457658-5515158 GCA_021613375.1 Megaleporinus macrocephalus | reverse complement strand
GCACCAAAACACTCTGTCCTTTCAGCTTCAAATATCTAATCCAAAGGCAAGTTTATTTGTATAGCACCTTTCATACACAGTGGCAACTCAAAGTGCTTTACAGAAATAAAGAAATAAGAAACAAAGCATTAAAATAAATCAGTTAAAAGAAATAAATACGCTGAGGCTGTTTTTCTTGAGTGTAAAGCACTCAATGGTTATAGCAACATAGAAGTAGGAAATAAGAATAAGGTTTAAAAGTGCTGTTGGAACTGTGTCTACTCAACTACTCATCATTTATTACAAAATACATTACTAAAAACAATTAGCATTTCCAAACCTGCCCAGTCTTACCATGATATCCTGGATCTAGAACCTAGAACCAAACCTGTGTTCTACTACCGTGCATCTACATACTGCAGAAACCAAATTCCTTGTGTGTGTCAACATACTTGACCGATCATTCTTTGTGTGACTCCTGAGGAAAACAAGAAATTCTTGGGTTTTATTTCTTTATTTGTATTTAACTTGTATTCAAGCTCTTTTTAACACCTTTGCTTGAATGAATTCAACAAAATCCAGCTTTCAACATCACTTATTACACACATGGCATCAGTTTACTAGCTCTTCACAAACTGCCTTCACAGACATCAGCTGAGCTTACAGACTCTTTAGCCTTAGTCTAAAAACCTGCTTGTGATCTACTGTGTCTTTCTGTGTTTTAACATGGCTTTAATGTAAAGCAGTGATGGTATAGCATGTGTACTCAATGAGCACCAGGTTGTTTGAGTGCTTCTATTAAAAACAGTTGCATTTCATTTTTGGATGCTGTGCAGCACATCCAGAGTGCAGTGGCCTTTAGTGTACAGTACTGTGTGTATGCATGTATACACATATATACATATACAAGTACTGTACACAAGGTTTTAGGCACTTCGGGACATTATTATATTTAAAAAGCCATTTTTTTAGACAGGAAGCTTTTATTTACTCTGTAAACACTAAACATTCAGTGCTTTTACAAACATCAGTGTGTTTATTTAACCCTTTCCAAACTTCTCCTTGTGGAAACAACCCAGTATTATTATCAGTTTTCATCTAATACCTGCTTTGACTGCTCAGTACTTAATTAAGCTAAATCAAGATTTGCTGTTGAAGGAACTGAACACATTCATACAATGTCTGGGGCATCCAGGAGAAATCTGGAACCTAACTTTGTTCTTCAAACTGGATCAAGATCTGATCTACTTCTCTCACAATAAGATATTTATGTTACTTTGTATTGTATGTATGATTATTTACATCTGTTCTAATCAGATCTGCTGTTCTTACTGGTGAACATACACTTATTGATCAGATAAAAACTTTTAAACTATCAGCGCAGGTGTAAACGTTCAAAATGTAGAATGCAATTCTAAAAAATGATCATGAAAAGTAATTATCAAATCTGGAGACCGGTAGCTCATGAGTATATTACTATAAATTCATATTCTGAAGGTATTCTGAACATTATAGACTGGTTGGAAGTGGGCCTCATGTATACAATAGCTATCAAAGCTATATTAAGATTAATACTGTGCCTAGAAAAATGCCTTTAATATATATATATACACAACTGTGGCTAGTCTTTCTGAAAAGCTTGTTATAATCAAACTTGTTATGAAAGAAAATACAGCATTTTGGAATGAATGTTTTCAACTACAGTATTATTTAATTTAACTTCTTGGTTTTCATTAAAAACAAACAAAAAAAATTAAATAAAACATCTTCCTTGTGTCTATTTACACACCAGTTGCTGGTACTGCAGTAAGAGCCCAATACGAGTAGAGGTTGTGGGTTTTTTAGCCTTTAAGCTGAGTAAAATAGCTTTCGTTTCTTTAACATGTTTACAGGAGGCCTAAACTGGCTGCATCCACACGCACACCCCAGCAGTTCACAGAAGTAATATCCACAGGTCTTACCTGAAGAGCACAGCACGCACAACAATATACATCCATATATATACACCGAATCAGTTAAACACAATGCTGTCGAGTCTGTGTGAGCTCACCAGGAAACTAAAGTGAAGCGATGCCTGCGAATCGGTTCAAAGTACGATCACATGTTGATCAGTGTTGCGAGTGTGTAACAGGACTGTACACTGTACTGGCACAAGTTCTACAAAGTGATTAAGAGAAGGTTTGGTGTGAAGTGGTGCAGATGTACTTTACAGTGGTGGTGGTGGAACACAGGGGACTCCATGTCTACAACACAATTTGTTTATTATCCAAAGAACCAGTGAGCCTACATGAGTCTGCTGAGTGGTTATATATAACGTTGATGATGGTCAAATAGTGGAAAATCTCATACAATAGATTTTAACTGAGGATCATTTTGCCTAACGACACCCTGCTTGTACTCATTCACCATTATTTGCCAACAGCTTCTCATAGTTACCACAAAAGCAGACTTCAGGTAGCGTATTAATAACCTTCCATCATAGGGCTTTTAGAGGTGGCCTACGAATCGGTAGTACGATCACATGTTTATCTGTATTGAGATTGTCCGTGTACAACAGGACTGTAGACTGTACCAGCACATGTTCTATATTTCAGTGGATTCATACTTCACACCAAACCCTCTCTTAGTCACTTTGTTTTTATTTAAAGTGCTGAAGTGGTTCAGATGTACTTTACAGTGGTGGTGATGGGACACCATCACCATGGGTCTCCCAGTCTACAACACAATTTGTTTATTATCCAAAGTACCAGTGAGCCTACACGAGTCTGCTGAGTGGTTATATAAAACACTGATGAAGGTAAAATAGTGGAAAAACTCATACAATAGATTTTAACTGAGGATCATTTTGCCTAACGACACCCTGCTTGTACTCCATCACCATTATTGGCCAACAGCTTCTCATAATTACCATAGAAACAGTGTCTCAGACTTCAGGTAGAGTATTAATAACTTCCCATCATGGGGCTTTTAGAGGTGGACGTCTGGTTCCCATCACCACCACTGTGAGCAGTTTTCTACATTTTAGTGGCTTTTGGAGTGTCTGTGGGCGTTTTTGCCCCAGAAAAGCATGTGTGAGGTCAGACACTGATGGTGGACGAGAGTTCCTGACTCACAGTCTCAGCTCTAGTTCATCCCAAAGTTTTTGCCCCAGAAAAGCATTTGCGAGGTCAGTCAAACCCTCATGCTGGACGAGAGTTCCTCACTCACAGTCCCAGCTCTAGTTCATCCCAACGGTGTTGGACTGGGTTGAAGTCAGGACTCTCTGTGGTGGTCAGTCAAGTTCTTCCACACCAAAACTCACCCAACCAGTCTGTATGGAGCTGCCTTGTGCGCTGGGACACAGAGCTGGCACAGAGAAGGTTCTTTACGCAAACTGTTCCCACAAAGCTGAATGCAATGTCTGAAATGTGCAATCTTTGATGTGCTATAGCATTAAGATCTCCCTTTCCTGGAACTGAGGGTCCTCGGCCCACCCCTGAAAAACAACCCCATGGCATCATCCCTCCTCCACCAAGCTTTACAGTCACAGTGCAGTCAAGCAGGTCACACTATTTTGGTGTTCTCCAAACCAAGACTGGTCCATCAGACTTACATATAGAGAAGGGAACTTCAAAGAACTAGGGTTCTCTCTTCATACTCCCTCACGCTCTCTTCATACTCCTCACGCACTCTTCATACTCCCTCACGCTCTCTTCATACTCCTCACGCACTCTTCATACTCCCTCACGCACTCTTCATACTCCCTCACGCACTCTTCATACTCCCTCACGCTCTCTTCATACTCCTCACGCACTCTTCATACTCCCTCACGCTCTCTTCATACTCCTCACGCACTCTTCATACTCCCTCACGCACTCTTCATACTCCCTCACGCACTCTTCATACTCCCTCACGCTCTCTTCATACTCCTCACGCACTCTTCATACTCCCTCACGCTCTCTTCATACTCCTCACGCACTCTTCATACTCCCTCACGCACTCTTCATACTCCCTCACGCACTCTTCATACTCCCTCACGCTCTCTTCATACTCCTCACGCACTCTTCATACTCCCTCACGCTCTCTTCATACTCCTCACGCTCTCTTCATACTCCTCGCGCTCTCTTCATACTCCTCGCGCTCTCTTCATACTCCTCGCGCTCTCTTCATACTCCCTCACGCTCTCTTCATACTCCTCACGCTCTCTTCATACTCCCTCACGCTCTCTTCATACTCCTCACGCTCTCTTCATACTCCCTCACGCTCTCTTCATACTCCTCACGCTCTCTTCATACTCCTCGCGCTCTCTTCATACTCCTCGCGCTCTCTTCATACTCCTCGCGCTCTCTTCATACTCCCTCACGCTCTCTTCATACTCCCTCACGCTCTCTTCATACTCCTCACGCTCTCTTCATACTCCCTCACGCTCTCTTCATACTCCTCACGCTCTCTTCATACCCCTCACGCTCTCTTCATACTCCTCACGCACTCTTCATACTCCCTCACGCTCTCTTCATACTCCCTCACGCTCTCTTCATACTCCCTCACGCTCTCTTCATACTCCTCACGCTCTCTTCATACTCCTCACGCACTCTTCATACTCCCTCACGCTCTCTTCATACCCCTCACGCTCTCTTCATACTCCTCACGCTCTCTTCATACTCCCTCACGCTCTCTTCATACTCCCTCGCGCTCTCTTCATACCCCTCGCGCTCTCTTCATACTCCTCGCGCTCTCTTCATACACCTCACGCTCTCTTCATACCCCTCACGCTCTCTTCATACTCCTCACGCTCTCTTCATACACCTCACACTCTCTTCATACCCCTCACGCTCTCTTCATACTCCCTCACGCTCTCTTCATACTCCTCACGCTCTCTTCATACCCCTCACGCTCTCTTCATACCCCTCGCGCTCTCTTCATACCCCTCGCGCTCTCTTCATACCCCTCGCGCTCTCTTCATACCCCTCACGCTCTCTTCATACCCCTCACGCTCTCTTCATACCCCTCACGCTCTCTTCATACCCCTCACGCTCTCTTCATACCCCTCACGCTCTCTTCATACCCCTCACGCTCTCTTCATACCCCTCACGCTCTCTTCATACCCCTCACGCTCTCTTCATACCCCTCACGCTCTCTTCATACTCCTCACGCTCTCTTCATACCCCACACGCTCTCTTCATACCCCTCACGCTCTCTTCATACCCCTCACGCTCTCTTCATACTCCTCATACTCTGTTTATACTCCTCACGCTCTCTTCATACTCCCTCACGCTCTCTTCATACCCCTCACGCTCTCTTCATACCCCACACGCTCTCTTCATACCCCTCACGCTCTCTTCATACCCCTCACGCTCTCTTCATACTCCTCATACTCTGTTTATACTCCTCACGCTCTCTTCATACTCCCTCACGCTCTCTTCATACTCCTCACGCTCTCTTCATACTCCTCATACTCTGTTTATACTCCCTCACGCTCTCTTCATACTCCCTCACGCTCTCTTCATACTCCTCACGCTCTCTTCATACTCCCTCACGCTCTCTTCATACCCCTCACGCTCTCTTCATACCCCTCACGCTCTCTTCATACTCCTCATACTCTCTTCATACTCCTCACGCTCTCTTCATACTCCTCATACTCTCTTCATACCCCCCCACGCTCTCTTCATACTCCCTCACGCTCTCTTCATACCCCTCACGCTCTCTTCATACACCTCACGCTCTCTTCATACCCCTCACGCTCTCTTCATACTCCCTCACGCTCTCTTCATACTCCCTCACGCTCTCTTCATACCCCTCACGCTCTCTTCATACCCCTCACGCTCTCTTCATACTCCTCACGCTCTCTTCATACACCTCACGCTCTCTTCATACCCCTCACGCTCTCTTCATACTCCCTCACGCTCTCTTCATACTCCCTCACGCTCTCTTCATACCCCTCACGCTCTCTTCATACTCCTCACGCTCTCTTCATACTCCTCACGCTCTCTTCATACCCCACACGCTCTCTTCATACCCCTCACGCTCTCTTCATACCCCTCACGCTCTCTTCATACTCCTCACGCTCTCTTCATACCCCTCACGCTCTCTTCATACCCCTCACGCTCTCTTCATACTCCCTCACGCTCTCTTCATACCCCTCACGCTCTCTTCATACCCCTCACGCTCTCTTCATACCCCTCACGCTCTCTTCATACCCCTCACGCTCTCTTCATACTCCTCACGCTCTCTTCATACCCCTCACGCTCTCTTCATACCCCTCACGCTCTCTTCATACCCCTCACGCTCTCTTCATACCCCTCACGCTCTCTTCATACCCCTCACGCTCTCTTCATACTCCTCACGCTCTCTTCATACCCCTCACGCTCTCTTCATACCCCTCACGCTCTCTTCATACCCCTCACGCTCTCTTCATACCCCTCACGCTCTCTTCATACCCCTCACGCTCTCTTCATACCCCTCACGCTCTCTTCATACTCCTCACACTCTGTTTATACTCCTCACACTCTCTTCATACTCCTCACGCTCTCTTCATACTCCTCACGCTCTGTTCATACTCCTCATACTCTGTTCATACTCCTCACGCTCTCTTCATACTCCTCACGCTCTCTTCATACTCCTCACGCTCTCTTCATACTCCTCACGCTCTCTTCATACTCCTCACACGCTCTCTTCATACTCCTCACACGCTCTCTTCATACTCCTCACGCTCTCTTCATACTCCTCATACTCTGTTTATACTCCTCACACTCTCTTCATACTCCTCACGCTCTCTTCATACTCCTCACGCTCTGTTCATACTCCTCACGCTCTCTTCATACTCCTCACGCTCTCTTCATACCCCTCACGCTCTCTTCATACTCCTCACGCTCTCTTCATACTCCTCACGCTCTCTTCATACTCCTCACGCTCTCTTCATACTCCTCACGCTCTGTTCATACTCCTCACGCTCTCTTCATACTCCTCACGCTCTGTTCATACTCCTCACGCTCTCTTCATACTCCTCACGCTCTCTTCATACTCCTCACGCTCTCTTCATACTCCTCACGCTCTCTTCATACCCCTCACGCTCTCTTCATACTCCTCACGCTCTCTTCATACCCCTCACGCTCTCTTCATACTCCTCGCGCTCTCTTCATACTCCCTCACACTCTCTTCATACTCCCCATACTCTGTGTGGTGGTTTGTTGGGAGATGATGAACAGGTTAGCTGTGGATCTTTAACGGCTGCTTGATTATAAAGTCTGTAAACTGTTGTCTTCTGAGCAACGCCAGTCTTTTCAGGTCCAGACCAGCTCCATGCGACTGAAGATGATCCTCGTGTAGGAGTTAGATCTGCGAGGCTGGCGGTGTCTGAGTTTCTTCCCCGGGCGCAGTGTGTTCACTCTGGCCATACTGTGTGCTAGCATAGGCTAAAGCTATTCTCAATTCAGATATTCTTGTAGACCACAAGTCCACTGCTCCAGAGTCCAGCGGCGCTTTACTCCATCTGATGCTGAGCATTGTGCTCTGTGATGCAAGGCTTGCGTGCAGCTGCTCGGACATAAAGCTCCCCAGTTTTAGTGCTGATGTTAAAGCCAGAGGAGGTCTGAACTCTGTAGTTATTGATTGGCAGAGTGTTGGAGACTTTCACATGCCATGCTCAGCACCCAGAGACCCCTGCTCTGACACTTGGCTGGGTTGCTGTGGTTTCTAAACGCTTCTACTGTTCAGTAATGCTCTCGCAGTTGATGGTGGAAAATCTAGGAGGGAAGACATTTCGCAAAGGAACTTGTTGTAACGGTGGATCCTATTTCAGACACTTCGCTGAAATTCAGTGAGCTCTTTTCAGTGAGCTCATTCCTTCAGTAACGTGTGTAAAGACAGACTGCATGGTTAGCTGCTTGATTTTATACACCTGTGGCAATGAGACTGAATAAACCACCTGTATCGAATGATTAAGATATGTGTCCTAATACTTTTGAGCATACAGTGTACCTCAGATGATAGTAAAACAGTCTCCTGTATGGACTTAGTTTCCCATCCAGGTCATTAAGGAACCTCTGAGAGGAACCTGTAATTATAGGTATTTAAAACCCAGCACACAGGGATGTGGGAGCTGATCCCAGACCAGCAATTATCCTCTGAGATTATGGGTCAGTGTCTTAGACAGAGACAGACACACTCGTCGTCCAACAAGGCCCACGCCTGCTGACCAAAACAAATGCTGGTCTTACTGTGCCAGAAAAGGGAATCCCGGCCCACTGGGCACTGCTGTGATGGCATACTGGACGGAGTAGAGTCCCGTTATTCAATACTGAATAAATGTTAGTCTACAGCTCAAAAAAGGGACTTTAATCCTGAGAAAGAGCATAAACTTGTTGGTTTTATTCAAATTCCTGTTATTAAATATTGATTATATGTTTTAAATGCTTGTTCATGCCATATATATATGTATATATATATATATATATATACACATGAATAGACTTTTATTCACTTCTTCCTCGTCTTTATCTTTAAACCACTGCTTATTACTGATTGCATTACTGATTCATGATCATAAATGTTTAAGCCTATTATTATCTGCTGTTGTGATCTAAGCTCTACAAATAGGTCCATTAAAGTGCTATTTGCTGTCAGTTTGCCAAAGCAGAGCGTTTAATCACTGGGAGAACACACGCATGCACTCTCGGCCAGAACACTCACCGGCCTGGACGAACCCCGCCCCCGAGAGGACGACCAACTCCCATCTATTTTATCACTGCAGTCCTCCGTCCACTGGGGGGAGAGAGAGGGAGAGAGAGAGAGAGAGAGAGAGAAATATTAGACAGTGAAAACGACAGACAGACAGACAGACAGACAGACAGACAGACACTTTATTCAGGGCATTCAATGGCTACACCACAAGTATAGCCATTGGATAAAGATAGAATAATGATAGAATAAAGAAATAAAGATAGAATATAAAATAAATAGAATATACAAAATAGAAATAGAAAGAGTGTCACAGTGTGTATGAGTGACGACAGTAGTGCAGTTAACCAGTGTAAACAGTGTAAACCACTTCAGTAGTGCAAATATACAGTCGGCTGTGCAAATGTGCAATAACATCAATATTTTGAAAAAAGCTCTTTCGATATTACACATTCACACATCATATATATGTGTATATGTGTATATGTGTATATGTGTGTGTGTGTGTGTGTGTGTGTGTGTGTGTGTGTGTGTGTGTGTGTGTGTGTGTGTGAAAACTGATGAATGAACCAATAGAAATGCTCCAAAATAGCTTGAAAAAAAAATCTGGTTCCATAGACTTGCAAATACTTGCATTTCATTAGTCAGCGACTAATATATATATATATATATACTAATATATATATATATATATATATATACATACATATACATACATATATGTGTATAAATATATATATGTATATATATATATATATATATATATATATCTCAAGTCAGAGAGTTATGCAATACATACAACAAAGGAACATCTATGTTTAGTCAGTATCGCAAATGGCTATACGGTCATATTAATTAAAAACTATATTAATGTTTTTGGGTTTAGCTTTATGTGAAGTCTCTGTCTAACACTACTTTTACAGCCAGTCCAGCGTGAGACAGCTCAGTCCGCAGTGGCACATGTTTCTATTGCCAATGACCACAACCTTGATAAATACTTCATAGTGTTTACTGCTGAGGAGCATGAATAAAAAACACAACAGATAAAGTCTTCAAAGTCCACCGACCAGGCGAGATGGATTCATTTGACAGCAGTTAAGTCCATATTTCAATCACATGACGAACTACCGCTCAGCACTGAGTGCAGGAAAAAAAATCTCGCACTCCAAAACTAAATGAAGCAAATAAGCCACCATCCCCTTCACAGCATGCGGCCTCCATCAGCGTGTTCTGATATCATCCGTCTGTGAACCTCCTCAGTCTGGAAGGTCATCAAATGGTTTAGTTTTTGTAAGTCACTAGCGGCGGGCTCGTGTCTTTAACGCATATTGAAAACCTAAATTTGACTAATGCTTAGTTATCTCACTTCGGCCTGAACGCTCAGCCTCTCCACTGCAGCAATTCTAGATTCTTCATGCTGTGACGGCACGCGTGTATCCCAGGAGGAAAGTACCCCAGATTTCAGCTTGGTGGGGCTTTTTTTGGGCTCTAAAGCAGGAGTCCACCATCTGCTGATAGTTCTGAATCTGACCAATGTAATAAGGGAGTGTAGGAATCTGCTTACAAACCAACAAATGTCTTCATGTTTAGTTTATTCGCTTTGAGTTTTAATGCCGTCCACTAACTTCTATTCCTGGGATCGCATGACAGGGAAAGTGGTTCAGACCCAGATCTGTACCAGAGAGAGAGAAAAGGTCCGAAATCGCCTACTAAGTCAGTAGGTACTAGACTGGACCCGGTATGTACAGCTTGTGTGGAAGGCAGCTTCAGTACGCAAGTTTTTAATATCCACGCAATCTTGGACGTACTACGACTGCCATGAAAGATTTAGATTCTGTTTGTGACACTGACAACAACAACTCAGAAGTAGCTCTAAAGTCTGTAGCAGTAGTAGCTACTAGGAGTGTAAGAAAATATCAAAATATTGAATATCGGGATATTATATTTAGTGATACTGTATTGATTCTCAAAAACACAGTATCAATACACAGATTCCTGGCAGACAGTGAAACATTGTGTGTTGTGTTTAAACCTCTGACCACTAGATGGCAGTGTTGTAATCCATTTTCAGATCCACTCCAACATTAACAAGCAGCACAAGGGCGCAATGCTATTGTAAGCATCAGCAAATCTGTTTATATAGTGGTGTGTTTTAATAGTAGGATTAGAAAAATGCCTGCAGTATCGCAATATAAAGTGATATTGAATCGTGACCGCTGTATCACGATACGTATTATATCGCCAGATTCTTGCCAATACACAGGCCTAGCAGCTACATACACCCAGCAAACGTACTGCCCACCTCCTCTGCTCTGAATTCATCCGTGTTGAATTATGGGATAGCACTGTGCACTGCAGCTTGCTGAAGTTTGTGTACCACTCAACATCTGCTGAGCATTCGTAAATACTAGCCACGGTCACCTACTGAGAAGTAGGCAAGCAGGTGATTTCGGACGCACCCATAGATTCAGCTCTGTCTGCACGCCCCCTGGTGGCCATCCCACTGGCGACAGATATATCTAATTAATGAACTACTAAATTGTTCACTCCGTGTGTGTAAATTTGTTGACTCTGTTGAGCTGCGTGTGAGCAATGAGAAGTAAGATTGGGGAGATGAGGGCGGGGCTTAATGTTTATTTTATACATTATACACATTTTCAACACCGTTCCTAAAGACATAACGGGGCAGTTCAGGTTCTCTCACGCACAGTCAGGTCAGTATTTACAGGGCAGATTATGACAGAGGCAGGGTTTGTGGGAGAGGGGCGTGACTTGCTCTCCCATGAACATGAGGAGTATGACAGAAGCACCGAGTCGCCAGTGGGATGGCTACTAGGAGGCGTACAGAAGGAGGTGAATATCTCTCTCTCTTGGACAGAACTGGGTCTGTACCAGCATCCATGTGGCTTATAGTAGCTGAATGGACTGGAATTCCTCACCTGGGACACGTTGGACTGGGTCTTGTCTCCGTCGGGGTTGTTGTCGTTCTTGTCGCTGAGAAGCCCCTGAACCTGGTATTCCAGCACGTAACTGTCGATGAAGCGCTCCAGCTCCTCGATCTCCTGCGAGCGCGTGCTGCCCGCCTCGGACGACGCAGACGCCACCGATGAGCTCTCCATGGCAACCAGGCCGGGGCAGGGGAGGGAGGGGCCGCGGCTGTGGGCAGAGCAGAAGAACAAGTCAATTATTTTTGACACAACACGGATCATTTTAATATCAAAGCCAAATAAACAGCAATGTAGAGATACAACAGTAACACCAATAAGAGAACAAGAACAATAATAAATAGATGAAAATAGAAATAATAATAATAAAAATAGAACAAAATAGAATAGAATCAAACATTGTCTATATATACACGTGCGTGCAATAAAATTAAGAGAAGAAAAAAAAAGATAAAATAGAAATAATAATAATAATAATAATAATAATAATAATAATAATAATAATAATAGAACCTTTTATTGTCAGTATACATACACACAACGAAATTAGGAGAAGAAAAAAAAGATGAAAACAGAAATAATAATAATAATAACAACGTCATTAAACATATGAACAACGAAATTAAGAGAAAAGAATAAACAAATGGATTATTTAATCATTTAATAATGCTTTCAAATTAGTCTATTAACAGTTATTAATTTTGTCATACAATTATTCAGATCATATAGTTCAGTTTTTATCAATAACTGTTCATAAATGTATTTAAACTATACATATAGCTTTATAGAGGGAGTGGTATACAAACAAGGACCACCATGCAAGGACAAACAAGGACCACCATCTCTGCTCGCAGAGAATTTCTATTAAAGTGTCAGGTTTTAATAAAAGCTTCAGCTCAAGAACTGCATGAACACCAGCCCCTCCTGAGACTGCATCAAATCAACACACAAGCCTGCACCGACACGTTTTCACCAGAGGGGGCAGCAAAGAAAAACACTGGTCACATAACAGAGGAAGACGAAGTTCCCGCAGGAGAAAACAGGCCTCGCTTCAAATGGACTTTGGGGTGTTGGGGGGGTGTTGGGGGGGTGTTGGGGGGGGGGGGGGGTGTTTGAGGTCGACTGCGTGAACACAAACACTAAATACACACTAGAATATAAATACAGTATACGGGCTTCTCTGCTTTAAGTTACTGTTTCACTGTGAATTGGTTTTGGTCACAGAAAAGCACCCTCTCCACCCCCCCCCTCCCCCTCTCCACCCCCACCCTCATCCTCTGTTCCTCATTTCTTTAACTCTTCACTTCTGTCCCTCTGCTGTCCTCGTTTCTCTCTCCTCTCCTTTTCCCATGGTTATTTTTTCAGTTCCTCCGTTTAGCTCTCTCACTTTAACCTCAGCAGGTTCTCTTCCTCCCTTTATTCTCTCCTTTCTCTCGCCCTGTACTTACTAACTCACCTCTGTAAGAGAGAGAGAGAGACAGAGACAGAGAGATAAAGAAAAAGCTGGAGAGCAAGACAGAGAAAGAAAAGTGAATGAGAAAGAGTGTAAGAGAGAGATAGAGAAGGAAGTAGAAAGAGAGAAGAGAGAGACAGAAAGGGAAGGGGAGATAAAGAGCACAAGAGAATGATAAAGAGAGACAGCGAGAGCGACAGAGAGAGATAGGGAGGGATAAAGAAAAACAGAGAGCGAGACAGAGAGAGAGAAGTGAATGAGAGAGTGCAAAAGAGAGATAGAGAAGGAAGCAGACAGAGGAGAGAGAGAGAGAGAGAGAGAAGGGGAGATAAGAGCTAAAGAGAAAAAGAGAGAGTGAGAGCAAGAGAGAGATAGGGAGAGATTAAGAAATAGATAGAGAGCGAGACAGAGAGAGAAAAGTGAATGAGGGAGTGCAAGAGAGAGATAGAGAAGGAAGCAGAAAGAGAATGAGAGAGAGAGAGGTAAAGAGCAAGAGAGAATAAAAGATAGAGATACAGATAAGAGATAAAGAGAGACAGCAAGAGACAGAGAGAGGGAGAGAAAGAGAGAAATAAAGAGAAATACAGATAATGAGACAGATAATGAGACAGAGAGAAGTGAATGAGAGAGTGCAAGAGAGAGATAGAGAAGGAAGCAGAAAGAGAAATAAAGAGAGAGGGAGGGAGAGAGAGAGAGAGAGAGAGAGAGAGAGAGAGAGGGAGAGAAAGGGAGATAAAGAGCAAGAGAAAAAAGAGAGACAGTGAGAGCGAGAGAGAGAGAGATAGGGAGAGATAAAGAAAAAGATAGAGAGCGAGACAGAGAGAAAAGGGAATGAGAGTGCAGGAGAGAGAAGAAAGCAGAAAAAGAGAGAGGTAAAGAGCAAGAGAGAAAGAAAGATAGAGATAAAGATAAGAGATAAAGAGAGACAGCAAGAGACAGAGAGAGGGAAAGAAAGAGAGAAATAAAGAGAAAGATAATGAGACAGAGAGAGAGAGAAGTGAATGAGAGAGTACAAGAGAGAGATAGAGAAGAAAAAGCAGAAGCAGAAAGAGAAATAAAGAGAGAGAGAGAGAGAGAGAGAGAGAGGTCAAGAGCAAGAGAGAATGAAAGATAGAGATAAAGATAAGAGATAAAGAGAGACAGCAAGAGACAGAGAGAGGGAGAGAAGGAGAGAAATAAAAAGAAAGACAGATAATGAGAGAGAGACAGCATGTGAGAGAGAAAGGAAGCATGTGAGAGAGAAAGAGTGAGAGAGAGAGAAAGAGTGAGAGTCTATAATCTCCTGTAAGTCACTACTTGAGTCCAGGCCAGCCAAAGAGGATTTACAATTGGAGCAGCAGAGTAACTTACTAATACACAGCAGAGCTCGATGTGCCCTTGCAGGTACACTGTTCTCCCAGTGATCAGTAGCCGGCCTGCTGAAGATCCTGTTTACTCCGTATTGAACAGGTTCTCCTTGTTTAGCTACTGCTGTACAATGTGGACAGTCACTGTATTGCATATTGCAACAAACTGCAAAGGGCGGCAGCGTCTATAATTTCCCAGTAAAGTGACTAAAATCTGACTTAGTTTAAAGAAATATAAGTAAATAACTTCCTGTCACACTTTCCACAGACGCGCGCTCAGCCAGCCGAATAGGAAAAGGAGAAAGAAGAGGGCAAACCGGGAGCAGACACGCAGCCGTGATTAACAGGAAGTCTCCTCGCAAGAGAGACAGCCTCACCGCTTGCACACAATATGGAGAGAAGGGAGACCAGTATCCTTCCCAGCCCAGCAGCTGCTACAGCACCACAGCGAAACGCTGAGTCACACTAACACTCAGCACCGACTCTGTGTGCTGGGTGACTGTGTGCTGTGCTACAATGCTAAAGCGCTACTGGAGCCAAATCACACGAATCTGAATTAATTCCAAACATTTATGTAAATTTACAAGTAGTCTAATTTCATTCCGCTGTATTATATCTGATGTTATTTCCTGCAGCTATGAAGTACAGCATCCGGTGTCTGTGGAGCAAAACCCAGAGGACCAATTAGAGTCTTTAGTAATGAAACATGTTGACAGTAACACACACACACACACACACACACACACACACACACACACACACATACTGTACACAGTCCATCAGCACACGACTGTCTGGTGGTTTGAATGAATTGCCTCATCGAGCGAACCTCACTTTCTAAAGACCAGGCCCTAGCCAGTAGAGCTGTGTAAGAACTTAATACAATACATATTGTGATACAGCGGTCACGATTTAATATATTGCGATATATTGCGATACTGCAGGCAAAGTGATATACTGCAATTTTTTTCAAATCCTACTATTAAAATACACCACTATATAAACAGGTTTGTCAATGCTTTCAACAGCATTGCACCCTTGTGCAGCTTGTTAATGTTGGAGTGGAGCTGAAAATGAGTTACAACACTGACATCTAGTGCTCAGAGGTTTAAACACAACACACAATGATTCACTGTCTGCCAGAAATCTGTGTATCGATACTGTGTTTTTGAGAATCAATACAGTATCACCAAACATAATATCCCCATATTCTATATTTTCTTACACCCCTACTAGCAAGCACATCCTCACTGTCCAAAGAAAAACCTGTATCCTCAATTTGGTCTATTTTTATTTTTCTACATCATTTAAACACAATTCATCGATTAATTTCACGATGAATGGACCAATAAAAATGCCCCAAAATAGCTTAGAAAAATTTCTGGTTCCATAGACTTACACTGAAAGTTATGTAGGTTTTTGGTCTCACTTACAAAGTTCATTTATCTCCATTAGACAAACTAATAATACTGAACTTCTCTGCACACTCTTCTCTAAACAGATCAAATCACTTTACATGTTCCTGAAGAAAAGATGTTTAACATCAGTACTCAACCTCACTAATACTCAATCAAATCCTCACAGCAATGTTCAACATTAGTACTTGACCTTACTAATACTCAATCAAATCCTCACAACAATGTTTAACATCAGTACCTGACCTCACTAATACTCAATCAAATCCTCACAGCATTGTTTAACATCAGTACCTGACCTCACTAACACTCAATCAAATCCTCACAACAATGTTTAACATCAGTACCTGACCTCACTAACACTCAATCAAATCCTCACAACAATGTTCAACATCAGTACCTGACCTCACTAACACTCAATCAAATCCTCACAACAATGTTCAACATCAGTACCTGACCTCACTAACACTCAATCAAATCCTCACAGCAATGTTCAACATCAGTACCTGACCTCACTACCACTCAATCAAATCCTCACAACAATGTTTAACATCAGCCCAATAACAAGCAGTTTAACTGTTGTTTTCCAGTAAAATAAACAAAAAAATGATTGACTGAAATAACAGCAAAATAAAATAATACCGTATCTCTACCTGCTCCACTTTCGACCGCGCAGTTCAAATACAAACAAACAAATAAATAAATATGGTTGAACAAATCAGGGGGTCTTTGACGCCTCCTAACTTCCACCAGAGCCTTCTCTGTGCTCTCTGAACGCCCGTCCTGTGAATGGTGTTAGCTAATGGCGCTTAAACTGTGTAGTAAGTGCTGTGGTTGACCTCTCCATTCTGTTCTGCTGACCCCGGCGCTGCTGCCTGAGGCCAAACGGCTGTAAACCACACGCACTGCTACACTGATGCCGTGTACGTGTATAAGCACAAGCGATATAGATGCGGACTCGTTCGTTCCATTGCGAAGAACGGCTTCTCTGAACTCTGTAACTATAAGCCTTTTAACGCCTTTTTTCTATTCAACTGCGATGAGAAGAGGTGCCGTCACTATGAACTACAACATCGACAGAGAAGATGAGGAGCTTTGGAGATACATAGAAAAAGGCTGTATCAATATTTTATCACTGTCCAAAGAAAAACATTTAAAATAGTATCTTTATAGGAGACAGCAAAAACAGTGTTAGCTTGCAGTGTAAGTTAATTGAACCAGAGGTTTTTTAATGATATTTTGGAGCATTTCTATTGGTCCATTCATCATGAAAAATTCACACAATGTAATCGGCAGTGATCTGTGGCCTGCGTTAGTTCTGTAGATTACAGACTCTCATATATATCGCTGATGTCCAAAGAAAAACAAGCATCCCCAAAATAGCGACTTCACAATTTAAGTCAATGGAACCAGAACGTTTCTATTGGTCCATTAACCATGAAATGTAAACACAATGTAAACGGCAGCTGTCATGTTAAAATGATGTTGAAGAAATAAAAAAAAAATGGAGATACACACTTTTCCTCCTGGAACCCTGAATGGTTCAAAATCTAAACTCTAAGGGTCCCTGTGAATAAATGTATTCTGATTCAGGGGTGCATCACTGTTTAGCTGCTTCACCCACGAAACAGTGAGCTTCTGTCTTTGACTTTGTTACTAGAGGTAAAGCAAAGGACTGCCTCAGGGTGGAGCTTTAACAAGCTGGTTCAGCCTCTGGGCCTTCATAGCCAAGCCCTAACCTTAACTATTCCCCAGATAACTCTGAAACTCTTTGTAATACGCTGTTTGCAAATCTCAAAACTCCCACAGAACATGGGTGGAAAGAGTTTTGTAGGATTTCAGTTGCCATGTGAAAGAGCTACCAAACTAAATTAAAAACTGTTAAACCCACTGCCTGTAGTTACCTTACATTTACATGAGAATTAATACAAAAAGCTTGTACGATCATTTTCCCAACCCCTATTTATTAATACATTTTTTCACAATTTTTGAAACATATGGGTAAATAAATGAAAACTTAAATTATAAAGATCAATTTTGATTTGATTCTAACAAACAAAAGC
This sequence comes from Megaleporinus macrocephalus, assembly GCA_021613375.1. Taxonomy (NCBI): domain Eukaryota; kingdom Metazoa; phylum Chordata; class Actinopteri; order Characiformes; family Anostomidae; genus Megaleporinus; species Megaleporinus macrocephalus. Next base: position 5,497,302 of record CM038717.1, on the reverse strand, counting down.
AACAAAATCTTTTAACTGAACTTGTAATGAAGCATATCGTCGCTGTCTGAAGAAAAACATGTACCCCAATGTTTTTTGGATCATATGAATACTAGGGCTGTGTGTTGGCAAGGACCTGGCGATACAATACATATTGTGGTACAGCAGTCACGATTCAATATATCACGATATACTGCGATATTGCAAGTAAAGTGATAAACTGTGATTTCTTAAATTCTACTATTAAAACACACCACTATACGAACAGGTTTGTCAGTGTTTACAATAGCATTGCGTCCTTGTGCTGCTTGTTAATGTTGGAGTGGAGCTGAAAATGGATTACAACACTGCCATCTAGTGGTCAGAGGTTTAAACACAACACCCAATGATTCGCTGTCTGCCAGGAATCTGTATCAGTATCAGTATCACCAAACAAATATCCCGATATTTTATATTTTCGATTATTTCTTACACCCCTAATGAATACAGCAGCTTTACATTTACATGGACCCCTTAATATTGCAACAGCAGTATTTACATTTAACTCCGAGTAGAATCTCCTGCAGTCTGATTGGCTGAAGCAGCTCTAAGCAGTTTGTAAAGAGCAGCACTCTGACACACCCCTGCAATAAAAGCCTGGGTTACTACACCTTCTCCAGATCCTGTTACGACACCACCACCTCCAGGGTTACGGCTCCTTTCGTCATAGGATAGCAGGAAAAACATTTACACTGGATATGCAGAATGCTGTGTTTGGTGTATCTACTGTTTATAAACAAGCCAAAGTAGTTTTTTCTTTTAAATCACACCTGATAAAAATAATCCATTGATCAAATATCATCGCAACGTCAAGCAACCTCACCTCACCTCACCTCACCTCACTGCATTACCTGGTCGTATGCGAAGGTTTGAAAGACCCTTGTTTATTTACTTTCACTGTGAAACTAACAAAAACATGTCACATGACCAGCGATGCCCAAACTGCTGCATAAGACGGTGTCCGTGCAGCGCAGCCGTACTGAAATCGATCCCCGGCTCACGCGGGAGCAGTGCTGTGTTTCAGACAGGCGTTTAAGAGCGAGTTTGCTGTTAAAAATAGAGGGGAAGCGTGAACGAGTGCGGATGGACATTGGAAGCGGTGATGCGTCCGTCCTTTGTTGCCTCGGTGCAGTGGAGTGTGATATCCTCCTCCATGTGGTCTGCTGTCGGCCACGTGGTCAGAACGTGCAGCGGTCTGTCTCCCTCCCCTCCGCTCAGTGTGGGAACAGCTGTTCTAACAAAGAGCGAACACGCCCTTCCCAAGATCCTGAGAAAACCATCACTGAGCTAAAGCACGCTGCCGAGCACCATGTGAGCAGAATTTAGACCTCCGGCTGCACGTCACACGTGCTGTGTGTGTGTGTCTGTGTGTGAGAGAGAGAGAGAGAGAGAGAGAGAGAGCGAGAGAGAGAGAGAGAGAGAGAGAGAGCAAGAGAGAGAGAGAGACAGAGACAGAGAGAGACAGAAAGAGGGAGAGAGGGAGAGAGAGAGAGAGAGAGAAAGAAAGAGAGTGGGGAGACAGTGCAAGGGAGAGACAGCGCGAGAGAGACACAGAGAGAGAGAGAGAGAGAGAGAGAGAGAGAGACAGACAGAGAGACACAGAGAGAGACAGCGAAAGAGAGAAACAGAGAGAGCGAGAGGGAGAGAGAGTAAGAGTGGGAGAGAGAGAGAGACAGAGAGAGAGACAGAGAGAAAGAGAGAGAGAGACACAGAGAGAGAGAGACAAAGAGAAATAGAGAGAGGGAGAGGGAGAGAGAGTAAGAGTGGGAAAGAGAAAGAGAGAGAGACAGAGAGAGAGACACAGAGAGAAAGAGAGAGAGAGACACAGAGAGAGAGAGAGACAAAGAGAAAGAGAGAGAGGGAGAGAGAGACAAAGAGAAATAGAGAGAGGGAGAGAGGGCAAGAGAGAGAGACAGACAGAGAGAGACAGAGAAACTGCTTTTTAGATATAATAATGTCCCCAAGTGACTCCAACTTGTAGTGTAGAGCAGAAACTGAGCTAACAGGCTAAGTTAACCACACAAAAAAGCAAAGCCCAGTTTTATCTACAGCGAAGCTGCATCAGAGGATAAAGGCCCTGTCAGCTCGGCCAGGCTGAGGGGCAATAAAATAAAGAATAAAAAGATGTGTTCAAATTGGCCTCCAGTGCATCACAGGAGGTGCATGACCACCAATTTTCCAAATGATCTCTGACCGTAATGGAGAAGGCCACAATCATTGAACAGCTGGAGGAGGCAGTCTTCGCCCTGTGGAAGACTCGAGGTAGGCGGCAGAGACAAATCAATGAATAGATCCAGCGTTCCTTTTGGGAATTTAGGCTTTCCGCACACTGTAAAGCTCACCCACACCAACATGTGACCCACAAACACACATACAAAGGTTTCAGCCTGCTGACATCACGCCACATTCATGCACCAGTCAGATCAAAGGTGCCACAGAAGCTCCCAGAGCACGCCGAAAACAGACATTCACTAAACACCAGCGCCTTTATACTGACAGGAATAAGAACCAAAGATCCAAAGACCCGATATTAACATTCTAGAACAGCGCAACAGGAGAACTGAGTCAACATGTGGGGGACTCAAGAACACAGAAGAGACAGAGAACACTCAGTACATGTTTCAGGGTAAACATTTTAGAACAGTGTAAATGAACATTTCAGAACAAATGGGGGAGAACAACCCCAGCATCATGACAACAGCAGAGAACATTCTAGAACAATGTGAATAGTAGGGGTGTAAGAAAATATCAAAATATCGAATATCGGGATATTATGTTTGGTGATACTGTATCGATTCTCAAAAACAGAGTATTGATACACAGATTCCTTGCAGACAGTGAATCATTGTGTGTTGTGTTTAAACCTCTGACCACTAGATGGCAGTGTTGTAATCCATTTTCAGCTCCACTCCAACATTAACAAGCAGCACAAGGGCGCAATACTGTTGTAAACATTGATAAACCTGTTTATACACTGGTGTGTTTTAATAGTAGGTTTGAAAAATCACAATATATCACTTTGCTTGCAGTATTGCAATATATATTAAGATATATTGAATCGTGACCGCTGTATCTTGATACGCATTGTATTGTCAGGTTCTTGCCAATACACAGCCCTAGTGAATAGGGGAAAACATTCCAGAACCATGGCAATGGGAGAAAACGTTCTATCAGAGTGCACATGGGGAAGAACATTTCAGAACAGTATGAATGAATGAGAATATTCCAGCACTATGGCAATGTGAGAGGACATTCTAGAACAATATGAATGGGTAAAACATTACAGAACAATGTGAGAGGATATTCTAGAACAATGTGAATGGGTAAAACATTACAGAACAATGTGAGAAGATATTCTAGAACAATGTGAATGGGTAAAATATTACAGAACAATGTAAGAGGATATTCTAGAACAATGTGAATGGGTAAAATATTACAGAACAATGGGAGAGGACATTCTAGAACAATGTGAATGGGTAAAATATTACAGAACAATTTGAGAGGATATTCTAGAACAATATGAATGGGTAAAACATTACAGAACAATGTGAGAGGATATTCTAGAACAATGTGAATGGGTAAAATATTACAGAACAATGTGAGAGGACATTCTAGAACAATGTGAATGGGTAAAACATTACAGAACAATGTGAGAGGATATTCTAGAACAATGTGAATGGGTAAAACATTACAGAACAATGGGAGAAGATATTCTAGAACAATGTGAATGGGTAAAACATTACAGAACAATGTGAGAGGATATTCTAGAACAATGTGAATGGGTAAAACATTACAGAATAATGGGAGAAGATATTCTAGAACAATGTGAATGGGTAAAACATTACAGAACAATGTGAGAGGATATTCTAGAACAATGTGAATGGGTAAAATATTACAGAACAATGTGAGAGGATATTCTAGAACAATGTGAATGGGTAAAACATTACAGAACAATGGGAGAAGATATTCTAGAACAATGTGAATGGGTAAAATATTACAGAACAATGTGAGAGGACATTCTAGAACAATGTGAATGGGTAAAATATTACAGAACAATTTGAGAGGATATTCTAGAACAATATGAATGGGTAAAACATTACAGAACAATGTGAGAGGATATTCTAGAACAATGTGAATGGGTAAAACATTACAGAACAATGTGAGAGGATATTCTAGAACAATGTGAATGGGTAAAACATTACAGAACAATGGGAGAAGATATTCTAGAACAATGTGAATGGGTAAAACATTACAGAACAATGTGAGAGGATATTCTAGAACAATGTGAATGGGTAAAACATTACAGAACAATGTGAGAGGATATTCTAGAACAATGTGAATGGGTAAAACATTACAGAACAATGGGAGAAGATATTCTAGAACAATGTGAATGGGTAAAACATTACAGAACAATGTGAGAGGATATTCTAGAACAATGTGAATGGGTAAAACATTACAGAACAATGTGAGAGGATATTCTAGAACAATGTGAATGGGTAAAACATTACAGAACAATGTGAGAGGATACTCTAGAACAATGTGAACAGGAAGAAACAAGCAAATGGGGACAATATTCTAGGACAGTGTGAATGAACAGCACAATGGGACAGAACCTTCTAGAATGGTGCAATTGGGTGGGAAAACATTGTAGAGAAGTGCAAAGCAGAGTGAACGGGGGAGGGGGGCATTCTTCAGCAATGTGAATGGAGGAAGAACATTCCTGAATAGGGCATATCAGCAGGGAACGTTCTAGATATCTGAGGACGAGAGCCAATAATGAGCTGCAAATTTACAGCTTAAACTTATTACTCGTATTTATGCACAGGTGATCATCAAGCATGAATTGGAAAAGCTTTCTGGGTTAATGATTGTTTATATCTGACTGATTGACTTTGGTGAAATCAGTGTGAACGCTGGTCTTAAGAAAATCCATCAGCTGTCCATCATATTTGTCTTTCCTCTTGTCTAACAGGCATCTTAGAACTTTGTAACGCCTTAACTCTTGTGGGCCTACCGGTATGGTCAGACCTTTATTACTCACCTACTTAAACACTGCAAATTCATTAATTCTTAGTATTCTTAATACACTGTTACTGCTTAATATAGCTTCTGATGTGAACTTTGTGAAGCTGAAGGGGTCAAAAACAGCAATTTAAGGCGAATACTCAGGTTTTCTCAACCTGTGGGCCCTGGGCCACCAGTGGACCAAGAAGCTGTGCTGGTAATGTCGCTTTAAGTCATCAAAACACACATAACACATTATAATAAAAGTTAAATATATTGTACAATATAGTCAATATAAATCTTAACAGAGACCTACGAACACAAATGCTGCAACAGCAAAATAAATAAACAGCTGCAGGTACTGGACGCAGACAGATCTCAGCCCACTTTGAGCCCAACACTGGTTCGGTTCACTGCTGGTGGAACACAAATCTGGTGAGCTCCTACATAAGCAGCATTTTACTTCATAGTACACGCTCCCGACATGTAGACTGTCCCAATTCTTACATACCTTAAACATGCTGTCTACTGAGGAACCTTATTTAGACCTGATTTTAAGGAAGCATTGAACGCTTCCTCAGCCGCTAAGACAATCCCATGATGCAACACAGGCTAATCTACGAGCAGTGAAGTGGTTTTAAAATGTGAGTTATTTTGATTCTCTCTGGAGTTTTAATGTGTTTCTGGTCATATAATCACACAAAACAGTATTTTATTATCAACTCTGTAACGAGTCCTTCACCATTTACACTTTTATACTCCAGACATTAGCATTTATGCTAGCAAATTTTTAGGTCTTGGGCTATTGTTTTGGATACCGGCCGGTAGCTTAGCAACCAGCTAAACCACCGGTGGCGTGCTGCAGTGGGCGGGAACAAGCCGTGACGCAGTCTCTCTCTAACTAGAGCGTCTCAGTAATCTGTTTTATGAGGAGAGATGAGGAGAGAACACTGCTACTTACACAGCTGCTACCTAGACAGCCTACTTAGACACTCACTAGGTTTTGAGACAGACCCATAGTGTGTGAGTGTTCACACCAACAATTAACCTCATTATAAATAGTTAATTAATGGTATCAGCATGTACTAAAACATATGAACTCTAACTCTGAAAAAAATATGTATCTATGCATCCATAGTTTTCGTTACATCACATGAGAAACTTTGGACTGTGAGAATATTTCATGGCGAATGCATCATCAACAATGCAAAACAGCTCAGAATACATTATCATAATTTTTTTTTATCTTTTATAAAGTTACAGTTTCAGATTATCTCACGACGCAGCAGCCAGCAAAAGACTTGATTGACTTATTATTTATTTATTCATCTCCCTCTTTTATCACGCTGACTGCTGTCTATCGGAAACCCAGCTGAGACCAATATAGCTCACTGATAGTGGCACGCAAATGGATCAGCACTCGTCCGTCAGGCTAGAGAGACTTTCACACAGAAATAATCCATCGTGCGTGCGGTGCAAGCCACAGAGATCCCCCGCCCCCCTCACGTCTCTCTATCTCTGTCTCTCTAGCACTCTCTTCTGCAGTCGTTTCTTGCCGTCCCACACCTGCGTGACTGCTCCAGTGAGAGATTACGGTGCTCTACCTGGTTAAACTGGAGTGCGCAGCAGATTAAACATGGCTATTCTGGGTCTGCGCCACACTGAGAGAACCCAAACATACAGCACAAGGTCAACAGAGCACGCACCAGTGTACTAAACACACTCACAGTCTAATTGTGCATGGCTCTCTTTCTTATCAGGCCCGCTCTTCTAATACTGGGCTTTGCAATGCATGCAAATACACCCTCTAGCCAATCACAGTATGCCGTGTGCATTCTGACCAACCACAGCTCCAGATGAGGGCTTTCGAGCAAACAAGGAATTTACTACATATAATCTATTTCTCTATATAATCTATATATATATTATTCTGTGAATATTTCACATTGAGACTCAATCTGCACTTACTGGTACTTCAGTCTAGCACGTCTATACCTGCTCACATACCATGACCTCTTTTTGAATTTTGTATCATCTGGAATCTTTTATAATCTGGAAAATAACAATATTCCATCTCCTGTATAACCTGCATCTATTTATCTGCCTCAGACTCGCCAACTGCATCTATGGAACAGTGTACATCTGAATATATAATCATAGACTTCACTTCATAACATATACCATTGTTTTAAAAACTGTATGTTTGGAAAATGGTGCAACATAGATGTTTAATCTATATATGTTTTGTGTTAAACTTAGTTTGAACTACGAGCCGCTTTATTAATTTTTGGTAGACAAACTACAGGCTAAATGTTTATGAGGTCTCAGCAGCAGGAAATTATGAAGAACGCATGAATGCATCGGATTTCGGCACATATGAAAGTGGCCCAAATCGAAACTGAAACCATCCGCTGCGCATATTCACTCCCAGCGTCACGTGTGAGGTTGTGCGATTAGTGATTAGTGACTTATTGCATCACTTTCATGTAAGCTGGCTTTGAGAAACGGTTACACTGATTCACACAGAAAACCGATTCACACAAATAGCGGATTCACACAAAGAACAGATTCACACAGAAAACATCGTTACCCACAATGCCGCATTAAAAACTAGAGGACAACCGATGTACACTATTTACAGGTTGACGCCCCACCATGCATAGCGGTTTCTTTGGAAAGGTCGTTGTCCTGTTTCCCTCCCTGCTCTCCTATATAGTGATCTACATAGAACAGTCTATGTAGTGAACAGGGAACAAGTTAACGAGTGGACCATTTCAGACACACCCCTGATATAAACAGGGAACCGATTCACACAGAGAACCGATTCACACAAATAGCAGATTCACACAGAGAACCGATTCACACAGAGAACCAATTCACATAAACAGCGGATTCACACAGACAGCGATTAACACAGAGACCAATTCAAACAGAGAACCGATTCACATAAACAGCGGATTCACACAGACAGCGATTAACACAGAGACCGATTCACACAGAGAACCGATTCACACAAATAGCAGATTCACAGAGAACCGATTCACACAGAGACCGATTCACACAGAGAACCGATTCACACAAATAGCGGATTCACACAGAGAACCGATTCAAACAGAGAACCGATTCACGTAAACAGCGGATTTACACAGAGAGCGATTAACACAGAGAACCGATTCACACAGAGACCGATTCACACAGAGACCTGATTCAAACAAAGAACAGATTCACACAAACAGTGGATTCACACAGAGAACCGATTCACACAGAGACCGATTCACACAGAGAACCGATTCACACAAATAGCGGATTCACACAGAGAACCGATTCAAACAGAGAACCGATTCACGTAAACAGCGGATTTACACAGAGAGCGATTAACACAGAGAACCGATTCACACAGAGACCGATTCACACAGAGACCTGATTCAAACAAAGAACAGATTCACACAAACAGTGGATTCACACAGAGAACCGATTCACACAGAGACCGATTCACACAGAGAACCGATTCACACAAATAGCGGATTCACACAGAGAACCGATTCAAACAGAGAACCGATTCACGTAAACAGCGGATTTACACAGAGAGCGATTAACACAGAGAACCGATTCACACAGAGACCGATTCACACAGAGACCTGATTCAAACAAAGAACAGATTCACACAAACAGTGGATTCACACAGAGAACCGATTCACAAAAACAGCAGACTGACACAGAGAACCGATTCACACAAAGAAATGATTCACACATAGAACTGGTTCACACAGGATACCCAGGGCACAGGACACATTACCGTACATTCATTGTTCTTCATAGTAGCCACTCAAAGTAACTCCAGCAGAGGAGAGCAAAATAGACCAAGGCCAACTTCGTGTCACATTAGCAGCTTCGCTAAACTGCCGCCCTATATATTTTTTTTAACATGACGCTGTTCTCCAAGCCTACAGATGCTGAACTGATTAAACGCCAAAAAATGAAGCTTACGATCAAGAAAGAGAGATCACAGCACTGTCCCTTCAACATCACAGGCCACAGACAATCTTTCTTCAACACAAACAGCCACATCTGAAGCAGATCACACACAAAACGGACCAAACAAGACAGAAAAGACCCTATTTTCATCTTCCACATTCTCCCTCATTCCTTTTCTCACATGTACACACACGGCTGAGGAATGTGAAAAGTGGAATGTAAGCGCGGAGCAGCTTTCCAAAGGAATGTTCTCTATTGACCCAGCATTACAAAACACAATATAGCATTCACAATTAATAACTGAATCTCTTTATTCTGATTCTATTTAAGGTTCTTATAAATCCACAGCATTAGTACACGCTGTTTGTTAATGAGACCAGCTCAGCGTCTACTAGCAGAAATGTTATATAACTCAAATTTGACTTCAGCTTAGTCTGTGGAAGCCGGCCTGAGTGCGAAATCATACGTCATTTTTATACAGGACTGTATGCATTCCTCAGCTGTTATATATATATATATATATATATATATATATATATATATATATATATATATATATATATATATATATATATATATTTTTTTTTTTTTTTTTTTTTTTTGTTATATATATTTTTTTATTTATTATTTTAACCTGGCGACACAATGCGCATCGTGATACAGCAGTCACGATTCAACATATTGCGATACTGCAAGTAAAGTGATATATTGTCATTTTTCAAATTCTACTATTAAAACACAGCACTATATGAACAGGTTTGCTGATGCTTACAATAACATTGCGCCCTTGTGCTGCTTGTTAATGTTGGAGTGGAGCTGAATATGAATTTCAATAATGCCGTCTAGTGGTCAGAGGTTTAAAGACAACACACAATGATTCATTGTCTGCCAGGAATCTGTCAATCAATACAGTATCACCAAACATAATATCCCGATATTCAATATTTTTTTACACCCCTAACATATATATATATATATATAGTTCCCTGATTAGAGATAAAATTGTGACGTTGCTTTTCCTATTTCTTATTATACTAGCTGGAGCTGTTGGCCATGAACGGATTAAAAACAGGCTGCAGATTTTACTGTAGACAAAAGCTCATTGGCCGTCAGCAAAAAATGATTTTTAAGGTCGCTCACTTCCATAAAGGATCTATACGGCAGGATCTATACGACATTGACCGTCCAATTAGCCTACATGCTCATTTGCCCAGTCAGAATTCTCAATCATCCCAAACTCCAGCAGAAAGCTCCTGCAGGAGAAGCCAAACAACCTGATACAGATCTCTTCTTCCAGCAGGTTCAGCAAGATCTCCTCTGTCCTGCATGTTAAAACGGGACCAAACAGTTCCAGGTATTTTCATGTTATAATGACCTGCGAGCTTCTCACAGACGACTCGAGCTGTGAGGTGAAATTAGAAGCGAAATGAGAAAGGATTAACCCTGTAAGACCCTCTACTACTCCTTATCTGAATGAGTCATCAGATCAGAGCCATTAGCTGCTGAAGTCTATCATTATTTATTTATCGTCGGGGAGCAATGAGCTCATTCATCAGGAGCGTTTAAGCCGGTTTAATTCTTACAGTAATTAATGTAACAGCGTTGTTCGTGCTGACAGGAAGTAGTTTCCTCTTTTACAGATCACTGAGAGGATGTTACGATGAGGAGCCTGATGTTCTTCCTCGTCCTCCCTGCCAAAGCCTCAGGTGTCTGGAGGTCTGACAGTGTGCCACGCTGCGTTGGCGCTGCATGCCAGGATGCCAGTGTTGCAGAAATCACCACATCACGGAGGCCCCGCGCCACGTTTTGATTGACGGCTGCATGCACAGTCACGACAATGCCAGTCTGTCGTCCTGGAAACGTCCTTCACACTGCTGGTGCATCAGTTCTCATGCCCAGCTGATTAGAAGCTATGAGTAAACATGACGTGGAAGGATGGAAGGATGTCTGTCTGACTGCTGTCCTGGCTAACAGGGGGCGTGTTTATGTGCAATTAACAGGTTGTTTGCAAATGACACCACATCACAGTAAGCGATTTTCCACATAGGGGGCGCTATCACACTCTCTCACAATGTCTGTGGTTTACGTTGTTTAAGGTCGCTGAGATTCAGCTGAGAAACCGCAAGGAGCTTTCATCCAGCACCAAAAATGAGACTGAACTTCCTGTTCCAGGTTCTTGTAGCTGTAGGTTTAAATCTCTCACCAGTGACCAGTCACAGCACCCACAGATCAACTGTTCACCATACAATACTCACTACTACCGAGCGCACGAGGATGAGGTCAGCTTATTCACCAGTTTTCCTGTTCCACCTTAAACAGTGCAGCAGGAGCCAGAACGTACCTGCCGTTCTATTTAAGGTGGAAACGAGAACTGGTGAATGAGAAGCTGAGCTGATGGTGCTGGTGGTCAGTAGGACCAGTGTTCATCTGGGGGTAAACACTGGTGACAGATTTAAACCTAACGCTTAGTAAAAGCCATAACATTAATGCCTAGAGGCAGCCGAGTTGAATGTTTGTTGCTGATTACTCCACAGGACAGTAAAAGAAAACCAAACCACAGGCACTGTAGAGACAGACATTGGTATCAAGGTCGATCAACCACTAACAAACAAGTGAAAACAACCTATTATCTGATAACTACAGAAAATCTGATGTCAGTAATCCATTCATTGTGCACTTGAGCCAGGCAGTAATGAGAATTCTGATTTACAGGCAATAAACTTAATAAAGTAAACCTCCCAACTTTACCTCAAAATATGCACACACACCATCTAGACAATTAAGAACATTTACATCCCTATTTAAAGCATGCAAACTATTAAGAGTAAGATGCTACATGCACTGACAAACTCAACTTGTAAGCTAAAATCTAGCTCTCTTACCAGATTTTACAATAGAGGTCTTTAACACATCATCAAAATTGGTATTTCATCACATTCTGTTGATAACGTTTTGGAAATTTGTAAATGTTATACACTACTAAAATGTACATATTGCTCCTTTAGCAGTACAGGTTTGTCTACGGTCTGCACATAAATCATAAGTAAATCGGCTTATAAACAATTCATAATTATATTTAGATTCCAATATAACATTTGATACTTCAGTAGAGAAGGTGTTGCCAAATATCATCAGCACACTACAATAGAGATCAGGAGAAAAGCCCCAGTCTGTAATCACTATGGTGGGAAGAGTAGCCAAACCCACACTAAAAGCTAAATTACAGCTTATTCCGTGAAACAACGACTTAAAAAGTAACAGCAGCTTCCAAAAAACAACTTGATTCAAAAACTACCGCTTCCAAAAACCCCTCAATTACTGAGTTCCCTGTAGAACTGCAGTGGAGCTGCTCTTTTTAGGATCCCTTCGGCCTAAATAAAACATCAAAGCTTAAAAGTGAGGCCAATCCAAGATGTGTGGCTTTATCTTGCTATTTATTAGTAAACGACAGGCTCACCATCCAGCATGGAATATGTTCACCCACCAGCCCCTCACTGAGGAAGAACTTGGGAGAACTCCAAGATTGTGATCTCCAAACTAGAATATTCACCTTCAATCCACATAAGTATAAGAAAGGCCCAATCTTTCAAACTGGACACAACACAGTCCTGAATAGAGAACAAGGTTCTGAACACATCTGCCCATAATGCAAATCTCATGTTATGGTCTGGGAAGACGTCCAATCCAGACTTATTCAAATAAGATTCAGTCATCACCAGTCAGCTGGTACCTACAGTGACATGGATACCAAAGACATGTTGTAGCAGACAGACTTACACAACTTTGGCTGCATGATGGGAAGCTTGTGACTGCTGGATTCTCGATTTGAGGATGCTGTTCGGTTTTGCTGGATAGAATGATGGATAGATGGATGGATGCTGATGGATGGGAGGTTATGGGTATATGCTTATGTGGAGTACGGGTTGGGCTTGAAGGATAAATGTAGAAGGATTTTAGGTTTGCCTTGGTGAATAATGATTCAGTAGTTCAGTAGAATTCAGTGTAACGTTGGGTTTGACTGGTGCCTTCTGGATGGGGGATCCCAGTGTCTCAGGGTGCTCTCATGTCTATGTTACCTTCTGAGCCAAAATTATTTTCTTTCTTTACTCTTCCTGAGAGAATGACTGTCCTCTCGTCCTGCTGACCACTGTTGGAGGACTGACCATCAATGCCTCCTCCACACCCATCTTTAACCAGCTCTCCTGTCCATTTGTGGCAACTGCAACACCCTCAATTACATCACTGTGCCATCCACATGTACCAACATTGAGACAGGATGGGACTGTTTCAGTTCACGCTCACTTTTCATAAAGACTCAGTCAGAGACTGCCTCAGTCAGAGACTGCCTCAGTCAGAGACTGCCTCAGTCAGAGACTGCCTCAGTCAGAGACTGCTTCTACCAGTGCAGTTTCTAAAGCTTTTACCATCCAGACTTCAAACAGATATTCTCTCAGCTTTTCTTTGGTATTTATCTTATTAAACTGTAAGTGCTGTTTGATAAGAGGAGGATGGGTCTCCCCTTTTGAGTCTTGGCTCCTCCCAAGGCTTCTTCCTCCAGTCTGAGGGAGCTTTTCCTTGTCACTGTCACCTTTGGCTTGCTCACTGGGGGATATATGTTGTAACTGTTTTCAAACTCCTGTAAAGCTGCTTTGTGACAACATTAAAGTTAAAAGGGGTACACAAAAAACTTAAACAGAATTTAATTGAATTAAAGGGGTCTCAGATTTGGTATCGGTTTTTAGAGAGGTCTTGAGTTTGGTAAGTCTTCACTGTCTGGTTGTGTTTGTTTTGATTGGTGGATTCTAGGAGTCTTGTGGTTCTTGGGGTGATGCTTAAATGGAGGGTTCTTGGATTTGGATAATAGATGAATAGATGAAGGCGTGACTGGTGCTGGGGTTCAGAGGTGGGTGGACAGGGAGGCTTGGATTTGATTCGCTGATGCTGGGAGAATAAGGTTGGGTAAATGAATAGATGCTGGGGTGTCTTTGGGGTGGGTTTTAGTGGGTGGATGCTTAGGAGGTTGATGACACTGTACTCCACTCAGTGCAATGCAGCGGGCAACAACAGGGCCATTGTTTTCCCTGGTGACCCGTCGGCGTTATAAGGGACTGCTGAATGAGGGCTCACTGGCCTACATACATTCTGTATCACTAACTTCACAACACTGTTTAGCACCTAAAACACTGAAAACAACACTTACATATAAAAGCACATGGGTTTAGATGCACCTGTATATTACAAACACAGACACACACACACGCCCCCGGCACACACACGAACAAAAACATGAGCGTTGGCGTGTGTCCACATACACACATACACTAGCACAGTTCACACACAATGTGTGGAATGCCATTCAGAGCTTTGCCGATCTCTCCTCTGTCCGTGGGCTGACAGCAAACCACTGGCGTTTGCTGAATTTAGCCGTCATGAAAACCTACAGACTTTCCAACCAAACAGCCAACAGACTGTCCCAAAGGTTGGGAAAAGCTCAGCTCTTAAGTAGGAGGGAATAAAATTGGCAGAATAGAAGTAGTTCTAAAAAAGCCCAAAGCCCAAACCCACCAGCATAAGAAGAATCATGTAACAGGATTTGAAAAAGACTGTTAAACAACGACATACGTTCACACGCTCCATCTGCACAATCTGAGACGGATTATTAGACTGTAATCCCCAACCTTCAGTTTACTCACATTCCAGTGGAACACACTGTTAAATCCCAGTCCCGGAATAACAAATAAACCATTCACCTGAAGCCAACGGTGCAAATCTCTGACCTTATAGCGACTCAAATAAATACGATAACTTATAAATAAATAATTTGGTGACTCACTAATGAGGGCTGGCTGATACAGGTCAGTATAATTTCCAATCAATGACGTTATCAAATAATACACATTAGCATTAATAAAGTAAATAAACCTGAACATGCATCTTCTAATGCTGGCATAGATTGTATTCATTTTTGAGGGGTTTATTTGGGGGTTTATTTCTTTACTTAAAATGACTGTATGCAGTATTGTAACTACTAACTAGACAGAAAGTACATTTCCAGAAAGAAATCAATCTGTTTTTATTCTTAATCTGAAGCATCCAGGAAAAAACATCCATGCCTTATTACTGTCAGGTCCTGGATCTCATCTGGAAAAGCACAAAACAGAATTTAAATGCTAAAATAACCTGTGCGCCAACAAGTAACCCGCTATATACATGAGTAGGAAAGAATCAGATATATTAGCTATATTAGCATAGCTATTATAATGCTGTATATGTCAAGAATATTACTAAAATGATACTAACACTGAAATCCAGTATACAGTCGGTCAACATCACAGTATATTAGTGCAGATAATCTATTTCATAGTACTCCTGGTTAATCTCCTGGTTACTACAGACAAACCAAAACACTCAGTTGAGCCAGCCTTGACTAGCCAGCCTGACATTATGAAGCTGTGATGTCAGCTTCAGTGAGTAACCTGACTAAACTAGGCAAAATATTGAAATTAGCTCAGCTTCATTTCATAACAAAGGGTTATAAACAGCCAAATGATTCTCACATCACAGCACTCATAAGACACTGTGAGAACAGATCAAGGTGATTTCACCCACCTCTGACCACCCATCAGCCAGTAATCCAGCTCCAAAACGCACCCAAAAATCTACTTGCTAACTTCTAGCCTTCATGTTATAAAGAAAGGGTTAAAATAGCAACATGATTGACACATCACAGCGCTCAGCAGGGCCTCCTCTCACTGACCAGTTATATTACCCATCTCTGACCACCACACCAGCCAGTAACCCAGCTCCAAAAACCACTCAAAAATCTACTTGCTTAAGGGTTAGAATAGCAATGTGATTCACACATAAGGACACTCATGACATTAAACATGCAAGTCAATTAGCTTTATTCTAATCATTTACTTCTAGAAATACAGTGAAGCATCATAACAATTGAATACCTTTTGAAAAGGTATTCGACCTCACACTTGTTTTCAAGACCTGTATGACCAAAAAATTACAAAATGTTTGATCAGCAAATAAAATCCAGTCAGCATTTACATGTACAACAATGGCATTTCTGAGAAGCCCAGCCTTTCTTGATAACAACAACCTACGGCACAATCATACCATATACACATAAATACATTTGCAATGAGTACATACACATTAGTGAAGTTGCAGACAAAGACAAAAACTATGAACTCTACACTTGTAGCGCATTTCTTACAATAAGAGCCATATTTCAATCAAATCCAAACCAAATATTATCCCACTTAGTATTTTAATATAATTAGAATATTAATATGAGAATATCAGATCAATATTAATATTAACTAATTGCCCGTATCATTTATATTAGTCAAATAATGAATAGATTATTTGATGACTTACTGAATATTCAGGATTTACAAACTATGTGATATGAATTTTTGAAGATTCTAACACTTTAGAGCAAAAAGACAAACAAGAAAGTTTTTAAACAGACTATAGCCGAACAAACCCAAACTGGGGAAACTAGGGGACAAAATATACATACTTCGTCAAGTTTTGTTTCGTGCTTTAAGAGGATTTAGGAGAATTTAAAATATGCATCATCTTGCGACGTGCCAAGTAATCACTGGCACTTTTAAATTGAGTAATCATGCCTAATTATAATCACTTCTGATATTTCAGAATTGATGTACTGATGCTTTGCACCCTCCATAAACAGTAATGTGCTACAATCTGCATTACGATTTATTGCAATCAGTGTAAACATGCGACGTATGCTGTACTGGACAGCAATAATGTCTATAATTAGTTATATGTTGCTGAACTGTATGAGGTGATGACCAGTACCAAACAAGGACAACCACAAGGACAGCTTATTCTGTGCTGCTGTGTGCCTTAGCCAGAATGCTAACCCAGTGCAGTGTTTTTCGCTGCAAGCTGTGACTTTCAACAAGGACACACGGAGCATCCAACCTCACGACTGTGAAACTAAACAATCAATACCACAGGAAACAGTAGATACCAGCTCCCCCACCCCCCACCCCAAAAAAAAACATTCCCTTTAGCTCCATCATATATCCTGCACATCCACACATCATCACATATCCAGTGTTCTCACACTCACACATGCACGTACAGCCATGCTAGAGCGATTAAGAACCCTTCTTTCTGCAGGTTTGAGATCAGATCTGAGTCTAATATCAGATAAAGACAAGCCAACAAAACAAATAGTACAAGCAATTAGGGATGCATTTGAACTGGAAGAATGATAAATGATTAAAGCCAACTAGTCTCGTTTTACAAGGTGAAACACTGCTGCAACTACTTGCATGCAGTCAGTTGCCTGCAACATAATTTTCATGCAATTAGACGAAACAATCAAGAAACAAAGTTGCAAACCACAAATTCAGTTAATCCACTAGTTCTCCAAACTTGTGTCAGTCGAGACGCTTGCAACTGTTCCTAGGATTGTGCGATATAGACAAATATGACATTTTGTTGATAACAATAATAAACAATATTTAGCATTATTTAAAACTGTGTTTGTAAAAGTCTTATAATTTATTAGCTTGCACTTCTTAAAGAATATTAATATCCATCATCTTTGGCTTTATCCCACTAGTCGGGGTCACGGTGGGGCTAGAGTCAATCCCAGCATCATCAGGCGAAGGCTCTGTTTTAGTGAATGACTCCGCTAAAGTTAGCTGAGTGTTTGTTTTAGCTGGTTTAGGTTTGTCTTAGACGGTGCACTCCCAAAGCTCTTCATACGCCTTATACTCTGTGTGTTGGTTTGTTGGGAGATGATGGAACAGGTTAGCTGTGGAGAGATCTTTAACGGCTGCTTTCTAACAAAGTCTGCAAACTGTTGTCTTCTGAGCAACGTCAGTCTTTTCAGATCCAGACCAGCTCCACGCGAGTGAAGATGATCCTCGTCTAGGAGTTAAATCTAAGGCGGTAGACTGTAGACGAGGCTGGCGGTGTCTGAGTTTCTTCTCCTGGAGCAGTGTGTTCACTCAGTTTCAGCTTTAGGTGTGTTGTTTAGGCAGCTATGCTAGCTTTAGCCTATGCTGGCACACAGTATGGACGCTCTCAATGCGCACTCGTAGCAGCCTCTACTAAAGCGTGTGGAGTCGAGGCGTTCTGATTGTGGTTCTTTCCCCAATCAACACACTCGATAACATCAGCTCACGCGTCGTTAACACAGCAAGTCAGATATTATCGTAGACGACATATATCGCAAACCCCTACGCTTTAGCTTTTGCAAGTGCAATTTAGTTTCATGTAGGTTTCAAGCAACTAAAGATGCATGAAATTTGCTCTCCGGTGCCGGACACCTATTAGAACAGTTTGAGCAGCATACATCCTATAGCTGAAATAAAACCACTTCTTATATTTAAGGTTAAGATATTTCTGATACAGGTTTGGGGAGTCACGCACACAAGACCACATCTGCTAAAGTCTGTTACACACAACTGGTCATTTGGAAACATGGTCAGCTTTACAACAGTCCTTCAGGAGATGTTTTGCTTGAGTTTGCGAGTATGGTGCATTATGCTTAGGGTGTGCAGATCCAATATCCAGTATCACGGTAAGTACGATATTAGCCAAAATTACTGGATCGGACATGGGAAAGAAAAAAAAAGTACAATCCTATATGATCCTGTAACATCCTGGCATCTTGCAAAGATCCATCAGGGGGACACTCTCATGCTGAGCCACATAGAGTTTCCATTTAAATGGGTGGGTGAAGGTAGTGGTAGGAGTCATACAAAAGGACTCTTACTGGTAAAGTGTAGCAGTACTGTTACGTCTGATCCACTCACACCAGGACAACACACACGAACACCAAAACCACATCAGTGTCACTGCAGTGCTGAGAATTATCCACCACCCAAATAAAACCTGCTCTGTGGTGGTTCTGTGATGGTCCTGACCGTTAAAGAACAGGGTAACAGAGTTTACAGAGAAGCAGATGGACTACAGTCTGTAAATGTAGAACTACAAAGTGCTCCTATACGGTCAGTGGAGCTGGTAACATGGACAGATATTGTAGAAACATGGCTGATGGGTATATATTACGCTGTCCTAAAAATATATCCCATTTTTACTCTCACACGTGGGCTACCGGCATTTCACAACCATGACACAATTTAGCACTCTGTATAAATTAGGAGTGTAAGAAAATATCAAAAATATCAAATATGGGGATATTATGTTTGGTGATACTGTATTGATTCTCAAAAATACAGTATCAATACACAGATTCCTGGCAGACAGTGAATCATTGTGTATTGTGCTTAAACCTCTGACCACTAGATGGCAGTGTTGTAATCCATTTTCAGCTCCACTCCAACATTAACAAGTGGCACAAGGGTGCAATGCTATAGTCAACATTGGCAAACCTGTTCATATAGTGGTAGGATAGTAGGATTCGAAAATATTGCAATATATCACTTTGCTTGCAGTATCGCAATATATAGCGATATATTGAACCATGAGCGCTGTTATCACCAGGTTCTTGCCAAAACACAGCCCTAGTATAAATGAACAATAAATGAATAGGCAGTGATGGATTTCTGTACACATATTAAAAGTAATCCAAAAATAGACTAGTGCTGAAGTGCAGGTCCGGGCAACATCTCAGTGTAAGCCATCTGATCACTGGCAGATTTGTGAACACTGGTTAAACCTGAACTACCACCTGCAACCGAGAACAGCCCTGCAGGACTTCTGACTGAGGGTTGACGGCTTCAGAAATGCTGGCTTTTTCGTTTTTGCGCGTGCTTTAAAATATCTCTGTCATTATTCAAATTTTTACTGAAGACTCATTTGTTTCCCACTTGCTTTCACTCTCCCTCTGCTCTGTGTATGTGGCGTCACGTGTTGCATCCAAAAGTGCATAGATTTGCCCTGGCCATTCAGGCCTCCACCACATCAATGAACCATCAAGTCCAGAATTATGGAAACAGGTTTATTGTATTTACAATTAGCTTCACTACCAAACATCTGTCAAGCACTACTGACTGGGCAAAAAGATTCATTGTTCTTATACTGAAAATGCAATTTTTACTGTAGCCAATTAAAGAAAAAAGTTGTCTTACGTATTTTAATCAATAGCACAGAGCTTAGGAACCGCCTGTAGATGAGTCAGACCAGAGGCAACCATGACATCACAACCACAACATACTGGCTGCCTGGGACACTACATTCAGGGGTCAGGCCCGTAGCCAAAAACAGTCCTGAGCCTTAATTTCTAGAAAATAACTGTAATTTAATTTGCAGCCAGACTAATTATAATGAAATATTTTCCCCACATCGTTTAGACCTACGCTGACCGATCACCATCTTCATCAGGCTTTTATAACTGGGTTCACAATACTCCTGAAAAATAACACACCTGCCCGTAATTACTATTTATCAACAACGGGTAATTTTTCATTCCAGTCAGACAAACCAAACGAAGACTTTCACAGAACATATGTCCAAAAGTCTGAGGCACATAAGTTGAAGTTTTAAAGTCTTCTGATCAATAAGTGTATTTCCACCAGTAAAAACACCAAATATCATTATAGCTAATATAAATAATCATACATACAATACAAAGTAACATGAATATCTTATTGTGAGAGAAGTAGATCAGATCTTGAGCTCCAGTTTGAAGAACAAAGTTAGGTTCCAGATTTCTCCTGGACGCCCCAGACATTGTATGAATGTATTTAGTTCCTTCAGCAGCAAATCTTGATTTAGCTTAATGAAGTACTGAGCAGTCAAAGCAGGTATTAGATGAGAACTGTAAATAATACTGGGTTGTTTATAGAAGGAGAATCAGTGACGTATGTAAAAGCACTACTTACTCTATTAATACTGATAGAATATTTAAAATATAAAGTGTTTTGCTGAATAAATAAAAGCTTCCTCTCTGGCTGTAACGTTCCTTTGATCTTGGTAAACTTTCTATACACAGAAAAAGATGATGATCTTATTTTGATTCTTCTGTGAGGCCACAAGCTGTGTCACTGTTACTCAGCAGCAGGTATTAATCATGACTGAGGTGACCTCGTTCTAATCGAAGCAGTGCTGCCTACATTTTGTGTATTACTTTATTCCGTTTACAGGAGCACTTTCGTTCACCATCAAAATAGCTGAGCGGTGATAATACCCCCTGACCTACTACTTCTGCTTTCACCCTCTTTTACTCACAGGCCATAATATATATCACAGTTTCTTCCCACATACACATGTGCTACTGCGGTTTGCACTACTGTCCTTATTATTATTATTATTATTATTATTATTATTATTATTATTATTATTATTGTCCTTATAATGTTTGTATACTGCTTGTTACTCTGTGTACTGTGTATAGTCTGTATTTATTGTGCATAGTCTGTACTTATTGTGTATATTGTGGATTGTCTGTAAATAATATGTATATTAACTGTATATTACTGTCCTTATAATGTCTGTACAGTGCTTGTTACTCTGTGTAGTCTGTATTTATTGTGCATTGTATGCAAATTAAGTCCATATTGTATGTGTATTACTGTTATTATACAAGCTGTATATTGCTTGCATACTTTTTATACTAAGTATTTTGCTTATTTTCTGCATTTACTGTGTACACTGTTTGTATTTACTGTGTATATTATGGATTGTCTGTCAGTTATGTATACATTACATACTACTGTTCTTTTTAAAGTTTGTATATTGTTTGTGTACTCTGTATATACTGTGGACTGTCAGTAAATTGTGTACATTGTCTGTATATTGTATATAAAACGAGAGCCTATTGCAATTCCTAGTAAATTTCTTATCACAGCCAATAAATGTGACCCAGATTAACAGTTACAACCTCTGACTGCATATAGTCTTTAACCTAAACACTACATACATGCACTTTAACAGCACCTCACTTTCCTCAGTGAATTCATAGTTAAATAAAGGTCAAATGACCACCAGATGAAAACAGCCACACCTGAAAACAAAGTATTATACCTGGCTCTGAGTAAGGACCTTTAATTGTAAAGAACCTTTACATTATGTGGATGTGTGAACTTTTAAAAAAAATTTCTTCAGGAAACTAGAAGCTGTCCTTCAGAAGCATTGCTCCAAAAATGGTGTCTGGAATCTTCTTTTTAAAAGGAAACAGCAGTGATTATCAACACTGCTGTGTGATTCAATCAATGAGATGTAATCAAAGTCTTTCACATCAATCTGATGTGAAAGACTGATCAATCAAAATGGTTGATGGTTGTGAAACTCAGATGTTCTTTACAGTGGTCAAGGGGTCACCATGTATACAATGCAAATATAGACATTGTGTTTTATGCAATAACTTTCTGTGAGGGAACTTTTAGAGGTGGACATCTGGTTCCATTCACCAACACTGTGAATGATTATGTCTCTCTACATTTCTAATTTTCTCTAGAACCACCAAACCACTACATTACTTTGTTTACATCTTAACCACTTTTTATATAACCACTCTTTTTTATAACTTACAGACTGTATAAAAAAAATGCACTGTGATTCTGTCCGGCAAACCAATAAACTAAATACTTTTATTAGTGAAGAGTTATAATAAGGAAAGTTAGGCACCAGCAGAGGTACTTGTGTGCGGTCAGTCCAAGTGTGATTTGATAGAAACGGCACTGAATGAAACACCACAGACCCCACCGTCACTGCCAAACATCATCATCTCCTCAATGAGGCCGCGATGTTGACCTTATTTCATGCACCGCTCAGTTCAATCAGGCTGCAAATGCACACAGAGGCCACGAGGCTGTTGAATGCCGTGAAGATAGGCTGCCTCGACAGTTAGAAGCAGACAAAATGAGCCTGAGGGCAAAACTCTAGCCTCTGTTTTACACACAGACACTGTATTCCTGCCTTTCTGGGGCGTTGCCTTGATCTTCTGTATTAATTCTGCTGCGCTCCTAAAACAGACGAAACCTTAAAGAGAAACCCCTTCAATATGTCAGTCAAGTCATTCAGAGTGGGTTTGATGTGAGATGGTTGATTGTAGACTCAG
The DNA here is from genome assembly GCA_021613375.1 of Megaleporinus macrocephalus. Lineage (NCBI taxonomy): Eukaryota > Metazoa > Chordata > Actinopteri > Characiformes > Anostomidae > Megaleporinus > Megaleporinus macrocephalus. The sequence continues at coordinate 5,474,282 of CM038717.1, read as the reverse complement.
ATGTTGTTTACAGTGGTGGTGATGGGAACCAGGGGTCACCGTGTCTACAACTCAAGTATAGATTTTGTAGTTCAACAGTTACAGACTGTAGTCCATCTGATCCGCTGCAAACAATGTTTATCCCCTTTCACCGGCTCTCTAATGGTCAGGACTAGGGTTGTGTGATATTGACAAAAAGTGATATCTGGATATTTTCTGTAATTTTGTTGATAACGATAATAAACAATATAATATTTTGCATTATTTAAAAACGTGTTTGTAAAAGTCTTATATTTTCCTACCTTGTACTTCTTAAAGTATATTAATATCCATACATCTATCCATCATCATCTAAAGATGATCCCTGCCCAGGAGTTAAATCTAAGGCGGTAGACTGCGAGGCTGGCGGTCTCTAAGTTTCTTCCCCTGGCGCAGTGTGTTCACTCATTTTCAGCTTTAGGGTTGTTGTTTAGGCAGCTATACTAGCTTTAGCCTATGCTAGCACACAGTATGGCCACTCTCAATGCACACTCGCAGCAGCTTCTACTAAAGCGCATGGAGTCTAGGTGTTTTGATAGTTGATTTTTTTCCCAGTCAGGTAACCTGGCAATTAAGATATTATTGTAGACCATATATATCGCACACCACTAGTCAGGACCCCCGCAGGGCCACCACAGAGCAGGTACTATTAAGGAGGTGGATCATTTCACAGCACTGCAGTGACACTGCATTGTGTGCGAGTCTACCAACCAGCAACATCCAGCCAACAGTGTCCTGTGGCCACTAATGAAGGACTAGAGAATGGCCAACACAAACTGTCCAGAAACAGATGAGCTATCATCAAATCTACAAGTTGGACCTGCAAGGTAGGCGTGTCTATTAGAGTGGACAGTGAGTGGACACTCAGCACAACACACACTAACACACCATCACGTATGTCGGCGTCACCACCACCACCACCATGAACAGTTCTATTTTCATAGGATGAAGCATTTCATAACAAACCTCTCTAAGCAACTCATTTTGAACAATCTTTTGAAATTCCCTTTAATCTCAGCGTCCACGAGATCCACTTTGGACTCTCTTGTAAACAAAAGCTCCAGTTGTTCTTTTAAAAAAGGCATTTGTTTTCACAGTGTTCAGGTTTCATCATCCTGAAACCATGTGGTCCACAAACAGAGATAAACACAAACCACAGCGTCTCTCACGCTCACACATGTGAACTTTCACACTCGCCTGTGGAAACAGGACACGCCTTCACAAGGGCTTAAACAGATTTGTGGCTGCCAGTGCTGATCTTATAAACATGTCCCCTCTGCTAATGTGTAATATGAGAAGCCACTCGAGTGGACAGTGTTCCTGAGATCCGCTGCCTAATGTTTTACTAGCTGCAATATATCAATGCAAAGTTTAACATTACCATTTACTTGGGCACTGAAGATCCATGCCAAATATCTGCTATTACTCAGCATTGTGTTTCCTCAATCATGGATAAAAGACCATCATTGATAACATGCCCACATACCACATCATACAAAACACATCACAGGTTTTTGTTTTTCCCACTATATATACCTCAGAAATGCCGTGTGACTTACTGCTGAACTACTATTAGATGGTCTAACCTGATAATAGTGTACGTGGCAGCCAGTTTTATATATATTTAGTTTTATATATATATATAACTGACTAACAAGATACTATCTACTTCTTTCAAAATAAGCTATTCCTTGTATTTATGATTATTTACATCTGTTCTAATGATATCAGCATATGTCTTCATAGATATATATTTACATAGGAATGTACAATGTATATATAACAGGCTTGTATATGGTTATATGGTTCGATAAAGAAAAAAGGGATGCTTCTCTTATTGCAAGCTTGACTTTGCAGCAGTAGGATCCTTTTTTTGATGCTATATAGAAAATCAACTATTAACTGTCCAATAACCATTAAATTTGAACACAATGTAAACGACAACTGATGTGTTCAAGTGATGTAGAAAAAGAAAAATCTACTCCCATCATTCACTCCCTTTTATCACACATCTACTTATCTATCTATCTATATATGTGTGTGTCTGTAGTAGGTAGGTAGGTAGGTAGGTAGGTAGGTAGATAGATAGATAGATAGATTATGAAAACTGTGGTCATTTCTAACAGCAAGTCCATCTGGCACTGATCTCAAACCAGCTGAGGTCTGTGAGCTGAGCTACACTGACCTGAGCTGAGCTAGGCTAGGCTAAGCAGTGCGACTGCAGCTTTAAATGAAATCATGTGCTGGAACACCCGCCCTGGTCTCAACGTGGCCGGGACTGTAGTTCAGCGAACATCCTAACATCTGTCCAACAGATCCCCTTATTAGCCAGTCAGCCGGCCAGCCAGCCACAGACACTTCAGCCGAGCTAAAGAGCATTCACATCCAGCCGGAGCACCGCGGTACCGAGCTCAGCTCTGCCCGCCCTGCGGTGCTCAGGCGCCGGCTAACAAAGGTGATGCAACCGCGCCAGTCCCACGGTTCCCCTCCAAGACATGCACATTTTGGAAGCACAGCTGCTCCAACACACCCATTTCAACCTCCATCCACAACAGACCAGCACCCTGCTCCACACAGTCCCACTGCAATGGACACACTGTAGAGATTTGGAGACTTTAGATGATTAACTTAGTCATCATTACAGACAATGCATGATTTGCATTTTAGAGCCCTGCCAGCTGATAGGCATCATGTTTTGAAGCCTCGTGTGCAGCATTTAGCCAGACTAACGTTAACATTTCTGATGATTCCTGATGATTCAATGCTGTTCACAGAGCAGACATGGTTGTTTATACAGTGCGGTGCTTTCCTTGACAACACGAGCTAAAATGTTTGTGCTAAAGCAGGAAAACATACCTGTGCGTGTGATATTTGAGGAGCTGGCTTGGGAAGCACTGCTGCTGAGTACTGTAAACATTGGCTAGCTTTAGCTAACTAGCATGGGTGGCTCTTAAAGACTCTTAACGTTACACAAGTACTGGCTATCACTAAAATCAATCAATCAATTGGATCATAATCAGCAGCATAGCAATGTGTTCAACCCCCACGGGAGCCGTTATTGAGCCTAAACTTAAAGAAAGACGTGGTTGAAGTTAGCTTCTTATTGTAATTCTCCGTTCCACCTTAAATGGTGCAGCAGTTACATTCTGGCGCCTCAGGCTGCACCATTTAAGGTGGAACGGAGAATTACAATAAGAAGCTAACTTCAGAGAGCTAGCTTTTCCAGCAAACTGATAGCAGGTTTTAAGGTAACCCCCCTTAAGCCTTAGTTAGAGTTTAACTATAGCCTCACGTTAGTTAAACTTGAAGTTATAGCCGGTCAACACTCACCAATGTTGTTATTATACTCGAACGTTAACACAGGATAGCAGCAGCCTCAGCTCTTCTCCACACAGACGCCAACAGGTTTACAGCACCAAAACAGCTCCGTGTCATTATCCTATGTTTGTTAACACACCGATTTTCAGTTCGGGGGCGAATCCCGGCACAAAGAAAGCGGCTTTCTGAGCATGAAGTAGCCGAATAGACGCAGTAATCGCTGTTGCTGACAGTCAGTCAGTCAGGCAGGCAAGCAGGGGCAGCTACGGCAGCTCACTGTTCCAACGGACGAAGCTCGAGCGGTTTTATAAACACAAACGCAGAAATAAACTCACCCTAAATGTGGACTCAGGCTGGCGGGGGGAATCCGGGGCGGCCTGGGGGGGTTAAATCCGCCGTGTCATTGGGGTGTTTGTCGGGGTAAGGAAAGAGAAGAGTCTGTGAAGAAGAAGAAGAGAAGAAGAAGAGGGGCTAAGCTCCGGCTGCGTTACTCAGACACGACCGGGCGAGAGAATGCGGGGAATGTGACGTCACGGCTCCGCTCAGGAATGATGGGATATGTAGTCTTTCTAACGATCTAATGGAACCACTACGTTTACAATAAACTCTAACCTCTACATTTACACTAAACACTAACCTGTACATTTAAACTAAACACTAACTCCTACATTTACACTGAACACTAACTCCTACATTTACACTAAACACTAACTCCTACATTTACACTAAACACTAACTCCTACATTTACACTAAACACTAACTCCTACATTTACACTAAACACTAACTCCTACATTTACACTAAACACTAACTCCTACATTTACACTAAACACTAACTCCTACATTTACACTAAACGCTAACTCTTACATTTACACTGAACACTAACCCCTACATTTACACTAAACACTAACTCCTACATTTACACTAAACACTAACCTGTACATGTACACTAAACACTAACTCCTACATTTACACTAAACACTAACCCCTACATTTACACTAAACACTAACTCCTACATTTACACTAAACGCTAACTCCTACATTTACACTAAACACTAACTCCTACATTTACACTAAACACTAACTCCTACATTTACACTAAACACAAACTCCTACATTTACACTAAACGCTAACTCCTACATTTACACTGAACACTAACCTGTACATGTACACTAAACACTAACTCCTACATTTACACTAAACACTAACTCCTACATTTACACTAAACCCTAACTCCTACATTTAAACTGAACACTAACTCCTACATTTACACTAAACACTAACCCCTACATTTATACTAAACCCTAACTCTTACATTTACACTAAACCCTAACTCCTACATTTACACTAAACCCTAACTCCTACATCTACACTGAACACTAACCTCTACATTTACACTAAACCCTAACCTCTACATTTACACTAAACCCTAACCTCTACATTTACACTAAACCCTAACCCCTACATTTACACTAAACACTAATTCCCACATTTACACTAAACCCTAACCTCTACACTTACACTAAACCCTAACTCCTACATTTACACTAAACCCTAACTCCTACATTTACACTGAACAATAACCCCTACATTTACACTAAACACTAACCCCTACATTTACACTAAACCCTAACCTCTACATTTACACTAAACCCTAACTCCTACATTTACACTAAACCCTAACTCCTACATTTACACTAAACAATAACCCCTACATTTACACTAAACACTAACCTCTACATTTACACTAAACACTAACTCCTATATTTACACTAAACACTAACCCCTACATTTACACTAAACACTAACTCCTACATTTACACTAAACACTAATTCCTACATTTACACTAAACCCTAACCTCTACATTTACACAAAACCCTAACCCCAACATTTACACTGAACACTAACTCCTACATTTACACTAAACACTAACTCCTACATTTACACTAAACACTAACTCCTACATTTACACTAAACACTAACTCTTACATTTACACTAAACACTAACCTGTACATGTACACTAAACACTAACTCCTACATTTACACTAAACACTAACTCCTACATTTACACTAAACACTAACTCCTACATTTACACTAAACACTAACTCCTACATTTACACTAAACGCTAACTCTTACATTTACACTGAACACTAACCCCTACATTTACACTAAACACTAACTCCTACATTTACACTAAACACTAACTCCTACATTTACACTAAACGCTAACTCTTACATTTACACTGAACACTAACCCCTACATTTACACTAAACACTAACTCCTACATTTACACTAAACACTAACCTGTACATGTACACTAAACACTAACTCCTACATTTACACTAAACACTAACCCCTACATTTACACTAAACACTAACTCCTACATTTACACTAAACACTAACTCCTACATTTACACTAAACACAAACTCCTACATTTACACTAAACGCTAACTCCTACATTTACACTGAACACTAACCTGTACATGTACACTAAACACTAACTCCTACATTTACACTAAACACTAACTCCTACATTTACACTAAACCCTAACTCCTACATTTAAACTGAACACTAACTCCTACATTTACACTAAACACTAACCCCTACATTTATACTAAACCCTAACTCTTACATTTACACTAAACCCTAACTCCTATATTTACACTAAACCCTAACTCCTACATCTACACTGAACACTAACCTCTACATTTACACTAAACCCTAACCTCTACATTTACACTAAACCCTAACCTCTACATTTACACTAAACCCTAACCCCTACATTTACACTAAACACTAATTCCCACATTTACACTAAACCCTAACCTCTACACTTACACTAAACCCTAACTCCTACATTTACACTAAACCCTAACTCCTACATTTACACTGAACAATAACCCCTACATTTACACTAAACACTAACCCCTACATTTACACTAAACCCTAACCTCTACATTTACACTAAACCCTAACCTCTACATTTACACTAAACCCTAACTCCTACATTTACACTAAACCCTAACTCCTACATTTACACTAAACAATAACCCCTACATTTACACTAAACACTAACCTCTACATTTACACTAAACACTAACTCCTATATTTACACTAAACACTAACCCCTACATTTACACTAAACACTAACCCCTACATTTACACTAAACCCTAACCTCTACATTTACACTAAACCCTAACTCCTACATTTACACTAAACCCTAACTCCTACATTTACACTAAACAATAACCCCTACATTTACACTAAACACTAACCTCTACATTTACACTAAACACTAACTCCTATATTTACACTAAACACTAACCCCTACATTTACACTAAACACTAACTCCTACATTTACACTAAACACTAATTCCTACATTTACACTAAACCCTAACCTCTACATTTACACAAAACCCTAACCCCAACATTTACACTGAACACTAACTCCTACATTTACACTAAACACTAACTCCTACATTTACACTAAACACTAACTCCTACATTTACACTAAACACTAACTCCTACATTTACACTAAACACTAACCTGTACATGTACACTAAACACTAACTCCTACATTTACACTAAACACTAACTCCTACATTTACACTAAACACTAACTCCTACATTTACACTAAACACTAACTCTTACATTTACACTGAACACTAACCCCTACATTTACACTAAACACTAACTCCTACATTTACACTAAACACTAACCTGTACATGTACACTAAACACTAACTCCTACATTTACACTAAACACTAACCCCTACATTTACACTAAACACTAACTCCTACATTTACACTAAACGCTAACTCCTACATTTACACTAAACACTAACTCCTACATTTACACTAAACACTAACTCCTACATTTACACTAAACACAAACTCCTACATTTACACTAAACGCTAACTCCTACATTTACACTGAACACTAACCTGTACATGTACACTAAACACTAACTCCTACATTTACACTAAACACTAACTCCTACATTTACACTAAACCCTAACTCCTACATTTAAACTGAACACTAACTCCTACATTTACACTAAACACTAACCCCTACATTTATACTAAACCCTAACTCTTACATTTACACTAAACCCTAACTCCTACATTTACACTAAACCCTAACTCCTACATCTACACTGAACACTAACCTCTACATTTACACTAAACCCTAACCTCTACATTTACACTAAACCCTAACCTCTACATTTACACTAAACCCTAACCCCTACATTTACACTAAACACTAATTCCCACATTTACACTAAACCCTAACCTCTACACTTACACTAAACCCTAACTCCTACATTTACACTAAACCCTAACTCCTACATTTACACTGAACAATAACCCCTACATTTACACTAAACACTAACCCCTACATTTACACTAAACCCTAACCTCTACATTTACACTAAACCCTAACCTCTACATTTACACTAAACCCTAACTCCTACATTTACACTAAACCCTAACTCCTACATTTACACTAAACAATAACCCCTACATTTACACTAAACACTAACCTCTACATTTACACTAAACACTAACTCCTATATTTACACTAAACACTAACCCCTACATTTACACTAAACACTAACTCCTACATTTACACTAAACACTAATTCCTACATTTACACTAAACCCTAACCTCTACATTTACACAAAACCCTAACCCCAACATTTAAACTGAACACTAACTCCTACATTTACACTAAACACTAACCCCTACATTTATACTAAACCCTAACTCTTACATTTACACTAAACCCTAACTCCTACATTTACACTAAACCCTAACTCCTACATTTACACTAAACAATAACCCCTACATTTACACTAAACACTAACCCCTACATTTACACTAAACCCTAACCTCTACATTTACACTAAACCCTAACCTCTACATTTACACTAAACCCTAACTCCTATATTTACACTAAACCCGAACTCCTACGTTTACACTAAACAATAACCCCTACATTTACACTAAACACTAACCTCTACATTTACACTAAACACTAACTCCTATATTTACACTAAACACTAACCCCTACATTTACACTAAACACTAACTCCTACATTTACACTAAACACTAATTCCTACATTTACACTAAACCCTAACCTCTACATTTACACAAAACCCTAACCCCAACATTTAAACTGAACACTAACTCCTATATTTACACTAAACACTAACCCCTACATTTATACTAAACCCTAACTCTTACATTTACACTAAACCCTAACTCCTACATTTACACTAAACCCTAACTCCTACATCTACACTGAACACTAACCCCTACATTTACACTAAACATTAACTCCTACATTTACACTAAACCCTAACTCCTACATTTACACTAAACAATAACCCCTACATTTACACTAAACACTAACCCCTACATTTACACTAAACCCTAACCTCTACATTTACACTAAACCCTAACTCCTACATTTACACTAAACCCTAACTCCTACATTTACACTAAACCCTAACTCCTACATTTACACTAAACACTAACTCCTACATTTACACTAAATACTAACCTCTACATTTACACTAAACCCTAACATCTACATTTACACTAAACCCTAACCTCTACATTTACACTAAACCCTAACCCCTACATTTACACTAAACACTAATTCCTACATTTACACTAAACCCTAACCTCTACATTTACACTAAACCCTAACTCCTACATTTACACTAAACCCTAACTCCTACATTTACACTAAACAATAACTCCTACATTTACACTAAACACTAACCCCTACATTTACACTGAACCCTAACCTCTACATTTACACTAAACCCTAACCTCTACATTTACACTAAACCCTAACTCCTACATTTACACTAAACCCTAACTCCTACATTTACACTAAACAATAACCCCTACATTTACACTAAACACTAACCTCTACATTTACACTAAACACTAACTCCTACATTTACACTAAACAATAACCCCTACATTTACACTAAACACTAACCTCTACATTTACACTAAACACTAACTCCTATATTTACACTAAACACTAACCCCTACATTTACACTAAACACTAACTCCTACATTTACACTAAACACTAATTCCTACATTTAAACTAAACCCTAACCTCTACATTTACACTAAACCCTAACCCCAACATTTAAACTGAACACTAACTCCTACATTTACACTAAACACTAACCCCTACATTTATACTAAACCCTAACTCTTACATTTACACTAAACCCTAACTCCTACATTTACACTAAACCCTAACTCCTACATCTACACTGAACACTAACCCCTACATTTACACTAAACACTAACCCCTACATTTACACTAAACACTAACTCCTACATTTACACTAAATACTAACTCCTACATTTACACTAAACCCTAACTCTTACATTTACACTAAACCCTAACTCCTACATTTACACTAAACACTAACTCCTACATTTACACTAAATACTAACCCCTACATTTACACTGAACACTAACCCCTACATTTACAATAAACACTAAGTCCTACATTTACACTAAACCCTAACTCCTACATTAACACTAAACACTAACCTCTACATTTACACTAAACTCCAACTCCTACATTTACAATAAACACTAACGCCTACATTTACACTAAACCCTAACTCCTACATTTACACTAAACACTAATTCCTACATTTACACTAAACCCAAAACTCTACATTTACACTAAACCATAACCCCAACATTTAAACTGAACACTAACTCCTACATTTACACTAAACCCTAACCCCCACATTTATACTAAACCCTAACTCTTACATTTACACTAAACCCTAACTCCTACATTTACACTAAACCCTAACTCCTACATCTACACTGAACACTAACCCCTACATTTACACTAAACACTAACCCCTACATTTACACTAAACACTAACTCCTACATTTACACTAAATACTAACCCCTACATTTACACTTAACCCTAACTCTTACATTTACACTAAACCCTAACTCCTACATTTACACTAAACACTAACCCCTACATTTACACTAAACACTAACCCCTACATTTACACTAAACACTAACTCCTACATTTACACTAAATACTAACCCCTACATTCACACTAAACCCTAACTCTTACATTTACACTAAACCCTAACTCCTACATTTACACTAAACACTAACCCTACATTTACACTAAACCCAAACCTCTACATTTACACTAAACCCTAACCCCAACATTTAAACTGAACACTAACTCCTACATTTACACTAAACCCTAACCCCCACATTTATACTTAACCCTAACTCCTACATTTACACTAAACCCTAACTCCTACATTTACACTAAACCCTAACTCCTACATCTACACTGAACACTAACCCCTACATTTACACTAAACACTAACCCCTACATTTACACTAAACACTAACTCCTACATTTACACTAAATACTAACCCCTACATTTACACTAAATACTAACCCCTACATTTACACTAAACCCTAACTCCTACATTTACACTAAATACTAACCCCAGCATTTAAACTGAACACTAACTCCTACATCTACACTGAACACTAACCCCTACATTTACACTAAACACTAACCCCTACATTTACACTAAACACTAACTCCTACATTTACACTGAACCCTAACTCCTACATCTACACTAAACACTAACCCCTACATTTACACTAAACCCTAACCCCTACATTTACACTAAACACTAACTCCTACATTTACACTAAACCCTAACCCCCACTAAACCCTAACTCCTACATTTACACTAAACCCTAACTCCTACATCTACACTGAACACTAACCCCTACATTTACACTAAACATTAACTCCTACATTTACACTAAATACTAACCCCTACATTTACACTAAACCCTAACTCCTACATCTACACTGAACACTAACCCCTACATTTACACTAAACACTAACCCCTACATTTACACTAAACACTAACTCCTACATTTACACTAAATACTAACCCCTACATTTACACTTAACCCTAACTCTTACATTTACACTAAACCCTAACTCCTACATTTACACTAAACACTAACCCCTACATTTACACTAAACACTAACCCCTACATTTACACTAAACACTAACTCCTACATTTACACTAAATACTAACCCCTACATTTACACTAAACCCTAACTCTTACATTTACACTAAACCCTAACTCCTACATTTACACTAAACACTAACCCTACATTTACACTAAACCCCAAACCTCTACATTTACACTAAACCCTAACCCCAACATTTAAACTGAACACTAACTCCTACATTTACACTAAACCCTAACCCCCACATTTATACTTAACCCTAACTCCTACATTTACACTAAACCCTAACTCCTACATTTACACTAAACCCTAACTCCTACATCTACACTGAACACTAACCCCTACATTTACACTAAACACTAACCCCTACATTTACACTAAACCCTAACTCCTACATTTACACTAAATACTAACCCCATCATTTAAACTGAACACTAACTCCTACATCTACACTGAACACTAACCCCTACATTTACACTAAACACTAACCCCTACATTTACACTAAACACTAACTCCTACATTTACACTGAACCCTAACTCCTACATCTACACTAAACACTAACCCCTACATTTACACTAAACCCTAACCCCTACATTTACACTAAACACTAACTCCTACATTTACACTAAACCCTAACCCCTACATTTACACTAAACACTAACTCCTACATTTACACTAAACCCTAACCCCCACTAAACCCTAACTCCTACATTTACACTAAACCCTAACTCCTACATCTACACTGAACACTAACCCCTACATTTACACTAAACATTAACTCCTACATTTACACTAAATACTAACCCCTACATTTACACTAAACCCTAACCTCTACATTTACACTAAACACTAACTCCTACATTTAAACTAAACCCTAACTCCTACATTTACACTAAACACTAACCCCTACATTTACACTAAACACTAACCCCTACATGTACACTAAACCCTAACTCCTACATTTACACTAAACCCTAACTCCTACATTTACACTAAACACTAACTCCTACATTTACACTAAACCCTAACCCCCACTAAACCCTAACTCCTACATTTACACTAAACCCTAACTCCTACATCTACACTGAACACTAACCCCTACATTTACACTAAACATTAACTCCTACATTTACACTAAATACTAACCCCTACATTTACACTAAACCCAAACCTCTACATTTACACTAAACCCTAACCCCCACATTTATACTAAACCCTAACTCTTGCATTTACACTAAACCCTAACCCCCACTAAACCCTAACTCCTACATTTACACTAAACCCTAACTCCTACATCTACACTGAACACTAACCCCTACATTTACACTAAACATTAACTCCTACATTTACACTAAATACTAACCCCTACATTTACACTAAACCCTAACCTCTACATTTACACTAAACCCTAACCTCTACATTTACACTAAACCCTAACTCCTACATTTACACTAAACACTAACTCCTACATTTACACTAAACACTAACTCCTACATTTACACTAAACCCTAACCTGTACATTTACACTAAACCCTAACACCTACATTTACACTAAACCCTAACCCATACATTACCCTACCCTAACTCTTAAAAAGCTTTTTAGTAACCATCAACACTCAAAGACTCAAAGAAACACTAGCATCTCAGACTGATGGAGACTGTGTTGTATGTCTCCTATACAACCTGCATCTCTTTATCATTTGAACACGACAGCTGCACCAGTAAAAGTTTCCTGATGGATGGACCAATAGAAATGCTCCAAAATGGCTTGAAATTAAATTACATTGACTTACATTACATGAACTTACATTGAAACTTAGATAGATACATACGTAAACACACACACACACACACACACACACACACACACACACACACACACACACACACACACACACAATTATACATGATTATGTAGGAAAATAAATATATATATATATATATATATATATATATATATATAATATATATATATATATATATATATATATATATATATATATACATATATATATATATATATATATATATATATATATATATATATATATATATAACAGTAGCAATATACATAATCGTATCTCTATTGTATTTCTTTTATTCTGTTATTTAGTTAAAGGGCAATTCCACCACTTTTTTTTTGTGCGCACCAACATATATTCTTGGCATGTGTAACATAAAAAGTAAACCTAAATGTGTTTTCTGGTTCTGACCGCGTTTAAAAATTATTTTAGTAGAAACATCGCTACATTACATCATGTTGTCATGTATCCTTCAATGAGCTGCTGCCTCAGATATAAAGCAACTTTTCTCATTTCATTTATTTGACTGACGTCTGATGCCCCCTGGTGGTGATACCTACACACTGCCATCAAGCTCTCACTTCTTGCTTTTAATGTCTCTCCATTCCTCTGGTGACTCAGACCCCTGGTGGACAAAAGAGCAAACAGCAGAAGCTGTAGACAAAGAGAACAAAAGCAGTTTTAACTGGATTTTAACTCTATGACGTATCGTGGCAGTCAAAAGAAAATCTCCAAAATGGAATCTTTACAGGAGAGGACAAAATCTAACATCTTAATGTTCAGTTGTCAATGAAACCAGAAGTTGTTTAGGAGCATTTCTATTTCTAGTGGTCCATTCATCATCAAGTTTCATACAATGTGAATGGCAACACATCTGTTCAAATGATGTAGAAACATAAAACTGGAATTTGCTTTTGATTTTATGTTCAAAAGTTATTTATTATTATTATTATTATTATTATTATTATTATTATTATTATTATTATTATTGACACAACTTTTTCCAGCCTTGTATTTGTTAGAAGTAGGCAGGCTGTGCCTTTAGGGCTGATATATGTAAAGAACCTCTGTTCTGATTGGCCTGAATTGTGCCTCATTTAAAAAGCACTACTTATAACTTCGGCATGAGTGGGCGGGGCTGGAAGCTCAATGGGCTGAAGGATGTAAATGTGGGGTTTTTTGACCTCACAAAAACACAACATTGAAAATGGGCCAGTTCTGCAGCCCAGTGTCCCTGTCTGGACTATATGGACTGTATAGTGTGTGTAGACTGAATGGACTGTGTGGACTGTAAGGACTGTGTGGACTGTGTGGACTGTATGGGCTGTTTGGACTGTAAGGACTGTATGGACTGTATGGACTGTATAGACTGTATGAACTATGTGGACTGCATTAATATTATGGACTGCCTTGACTGCATAGACTGTACAGACTGTATGAACTATGTGGACTGTATGGACTATATAGACTGTATGGACTGTGTTGACTGTATGGGCTGTGTGGACTACGTGGACTGCATTGATTTTATGGACTGTATGGACTGCATTGACTGTATAGACTACAGGCTGTATGAACTGTGTGGACTCTATGGGCTATATGGACTGTCTGGACTGTGTGGACTGTTTGGACTGTATAGACTAAATGGACTGTATGAACTGAGTGGACTGTATGGACTATATGGGTGTGTGGACTGTGTGGACTGCATTGATTTTATGGACTGTATGGACTGCATTGACTGTATAGACTGTACAGACTTATGAACTGTGTGGACTCTATGGACTGTACAGACTGTATAGACTGTATAGAATGTATAGACTGAATGGACTGTGTAGACTGTATAGACTGTATAGACTGTGAAATCTTCTGCTACTGAATTTTTTAAATTTAAGACAACACTGAGAAACCTCAATGTACTGTGACTTTATGTTTGTTTGTGTGTTATTATGAGTTAGTTCTAAAATTCTAATTGAAAAATACCACTGAAAAAGTTACCATTACACTTAGAATTTGATTGTATTATGATTCCTAAACAGTACAACTTCATAGGTTTTGTAGGTATTAGAAGCAATTAATAAAAATTAGGAAAGAAATAAGAATAAAACTAGTGTTTTGTGTTAGAAAACTATGTTGAGCTCTATTGTAACATTAGAATAAATACATATAACCGTGAATACAAAAAATTTAGAATTTCTATTTTACAAGAAAAACAGTCAATTCAAAAGTAGGTACGTGCCAAGTCAGATTTTCATGTTTTTAAGATTATCTAAGTGTAAATAAGTTAACTATTCTTTTACAGAGAACAATCTTAACATGCACAATTTCTATTGATTTGCTGAGTTAGAAAAAATGTTAATAATTATTTACACAGACCATATTTTATGTTTTGTTTCTTCTCTAAAATATGTTAAATGCAGTAAATAAACAGTAAGGGTATATAGAAATGTGCGGAAAAATGTTCTGTATAGATATTTTGTTCAGGTTTGTGGATGTTTTGACTGGATTAGATTATTTTGAGTGCTGGATTAGATTAGTCAGAATCCATCTGCAGCTCCTGATTACAACCAACTAAATTAATTAAATCAACAGTGCGTTGAGGAAAGGTTTGGAAAGGATTAAAGGAACTCACTGACTCACATACAATCACTACTCGCCCAGTTCAACAGCTTTTGGATATAAATATCTTTGCAGATACTTTATCATTCTGCTGTGATATGCAAAAGTTTGGGCACCCCTGGTCATATTACATGTTGGTGTTTATTTTTTCAGTGTTTCTATGTATGTACTGAAGGTAATCAAATTAAATCAAAGTTTAATTGTCACAAGTCTGAGGAACCAAAGCTGATGGTTTAAAAGTCTTTATCTGATCAATAAGTGTGTGTTCACCAGTAAGGACAGCAGATCTGATTAGAACAGATGTAAATAATCATACATACAATACAAAGTAACATGAATATGTTATTGTGAGAGAAGTAGATCAGATCTTGATCCAGTTTGAAGAACAAAGTTAGGTTCCAGATTTCTCCTGGACGCCCCAGACATTGTATGAATGTATTCAGTTCCTTCAGCAGCAAATCTTGATTTAGCTTAATGAAGTACTGAGCAGTCAAAGCAGGTATTAGATGAGAACTGATAATAATACTGGGTTGTTTATAGAAGGAGAAGCTCGGAAAGGGTTAAAAGTATGGAAAAGCACTACCTACTCTATTAATACTGTTTAATATTATATATATATATATATATATATATATATATATATATATATATATATATATATATATATATATATATATATATATATATATATATATACATGATTGTTACATGATTGTATTTGGGTGTGTCTCTGTAGAGGATGTGTTTATTTACACTT
>CM038717.1:5445158-5452658 GCA_021613375.1 Megaleporinus macrocephalus | reverse complement strand
CTGATAGACGGTAGATAGTCAGACAGAGAGACAGACAGACAGACAGACAGACAGACAGGTATAAAACTGACAGACGATAAGATAGATAGATAACAGACAGACCGACAGACAGACAGACAGACAGGTATAAAACTGACAGACGATAAGATAGATAGATAGATAGATAGATAGATAGACGAACTGACAGACGGCAGATAGACAGACAGAGAGACAAGTATAGAGAGACAATAAGATAGATAGATAGATAGATAGATAGATAGATAGATAGATAGATAGATAGACAAACAAACAGACGGACAGACAGACAGACAGACAGACAGACAGGTATAAAACTGACAGACGATAAGATAGATAGATAGATAGATAGATAGATAGATAGATAGATAGATAGATAGATAGATAGATAGACAAACAAACAGACGGACAGACAGACAGACAGACAGGTATAAAAGTGACAGACGATAAGATAGATAGATAGATAGATAGATAGATAGATAGATAGATAGACGAACTGACAGACGGTAGATAGTCAGACAGAGAGACAGACAGACAGACAGACAGACAGACAGGTATAAAACTGACAGACGATAAGATAGATAGATAACAGACAGACCGACAGACAGACAGACAGACAGGTATAAAACTGACAGACGATAAGATAGATAGATAGATAGATAGATAGATAGATAGATAGATGAACTGATAGATGGTAGATAGTCAGACAGAGAGACAGACAGACAGACAGACAGACAGGTATAGAGACAGATGAAAGATAGCTGGTTGGGCAGCTAGATGATACATATACAAACAGACAGGTATAGAAACAGACAGATGAACAGACAGAAAGACAGATAGATAGACAGAGAGACAGACAGATAGATAGATAGACAAACAAACAGACAGACAGACAGACAGGTATAGAGACAGACTGGCAACAGATAGATAAACAGGTGTACAGATATGATGTATGCAGGGTGACAGGTGTAGCTCTCTCAGGTAAATCACATGTTCAGTATGAATGTGTCTCTTCAGCCAGCAGGTGGGGACAGTAGGCCAGCCAGGCCAGCAGATAAACCCTGAGCAGGACCAGACAGGCTTCTGTGATGACAGATCGTTTCAGCATTTAAACCCTGTTTACTATAACACGGACTTAAACAGGACCATCAGGTAAACAGAGACACCGTCAGAAGCTTCTGTTTACTCCGCTTTCAGACCACGATTCCTGAGGATCCTCTCTTCTTCTCAGCAGCAGAAACACTGTGTGAACACGTTTAATTACAAACATCCTTCACACAGGAGAAGTGAATAAAAGCTGCTTTATCATTCAGGGTCTCCCATATGAACTAACACACTCTCACTTGAAGGGGAACCCCATCCACCTGAACCCTTTTAAACAATGTAAACAAAGTCCTTCTGAGGTGTCTGGTCAACGTTCCATTTATGAGCTCAGGAGACTCGTGTAGGTTCACTGGTGAGTTTGATAAATAAATAAAATTTTTGGTAAATAAAATGTCTGTATTTGCAGCATATTGATATGGTGACCCTTGGCTCCCATCAAGACCACTGTAAAGAACATCTGTGTTCTTCTATAATCAACCATTTCACAGCAAACCACTCTGAAGGACATTGTTTGCATCTCAAGGGCTGAATCATAAATTTAGAAAAATCTGTGGACTTTCCCTTTAACGTGTACTGGGTATTATTTAGTTTTCTGATATTTTATAATAAGCGGTATAGGTTAAAGGGCCTATAGCTAACATTTTTATTTACATTCGATTTAACATGCCTTATCCTTTTTCCACGTGTGAGTTACATACCGTGCCAGTCGTCATCCCTCACAATTAAACAGGCTGGTTTGGTTACTGTGCCTTTAATATGTAAATTAGCTCTTTTTTAATTGGCTGCTTCATTTAAAAAAAAAAAAGAAATCCTGATGGAAACACCTCTTATAACTTCAGCACGAGTGACTTGCGCTAGTGGAACTGCTGCAGGCTGAGTGTGGAGATTTGTGGGGATGTGTAAATGTGTGGATTTTGTGACATCACAAAAGCAGTGATTGCAAAAGCAGGCTGTTTCTGGCAGCTTTTCATGTTTGGACTGCACGGGCTGGGGGTGAATGATATATTTAATACAATGTTGATACTATACTCAACTTTTTATAAGTAACAGAAGTTGGTGGATTTTGCATATGGGCCCTTTAATGTAACAGTATTTTATTTTATTCCATTTCTGACTGTTTCTGTTGGTCTGTTCATATGATATCCTGGTTATATATAATATTTTGCGTCCTAATATTAAACGCAGAGTCACGACGCAGCACAAACTGTGTAATAAATCCAAATCAACGGTGCTGTGTTACCTGAACGACTGTCGTGTAACACATTCTAATTGTTTTGTAACAGCCCCTGAAGCTACTGACATCACAACTATGAGTCCTCGCCTTTCCTCCGGTGATGTGAGAGGTGTCCAGGTGCCGCGGCGCCGCTGGACCAGCGCGCCCCCTGCTGGTGATCCGATCCGCAGCACTGTGGCCGACCCCCTGCTGCGCGCTGCCGGGGCTGTTCGCTGCTTCAGCGTCGTGTGAGTGTGTGAGCACCCGTTGAGTAGGTGGGTGAGCTGGAAGGGAGTGGGAGAGGTGGCAAGGGGGCAGATGGACGGAGGAGAGAAGTTGGTTGGAGGAGAGAGAGAAGGTGTCAGGTACTCAGGAAGGGGAGGGGCTGAGGAAGGACCAGGCTTTTCCGACTCCAAACACTTTCTGCCTTTTAAACTCTCATTCCGTACCTTCTGTGTAGGCCATTTTCATAAAGTGTGGAGGCTGGTTCTTCCCCTGCGGGCGCAGGAACAGGCCTGAGCAGTGCTACAGCTCTTCGGAGGGCCTTCACAACTTGGCCAAAAACCAAATGAATTCATTCCGCTGCCTCCTTACGCCCAAATGCAGCTGATCGGCTGAAGACGTTTCTTCTTCTTAAAGCCTACTAAGACATATACATAACACTTTCCTATACCAGATAGTGTGGTAACTTCAGTGATCGTCCACCAGGAACCTCCAGAGGAACTTCAGATTGACCCTACTGGTGCTCCAACTTAAGGGTCTCCCATAAGAACGAACACACTCTCACTTAAAGGGGAACCCCATCCATTTGAACCCTTTTAAACAATGTAAGCAAAGTCATTCTGAGGTGTCTGGTGTGAAATGCTAGGTTCTAGTGAAAGTCCGCCATCATCAACATTCCATATATGAACTCAGGAGACTCAGGAGACTCAGGAGGTTCACTGGTAAGTCATCCGGTGTTACCATTAAGACCCAGAAATTACATTCATTTCAATGGAATTGGCCATAATTTGCAATTTCATATATATATAAATATAGGTAGGTAGGTGAAGGTAGTGTTACAGTTTACCTGTACACAGGAAGATGAAGGTAGTGTTACAGTTTACCTGTACACAGGTAGGTGAAGGTAGTGTTAGACAGTTTACCTGTACACAGGTAGGTAAGGGTAGTGTTACAGTTTACCTGTACACAGGTAGGTAAAAGGTAGTGTTACAGTTTACCTGTACACAGGTAGGTGAAGGTAGTGTTACAGTTTACCTGTACACAGGTAGGTGAAGGTAGTGTTACAGTTTACCTGTACACAGGTAGGTGAATGTGGTGTTACAGTTTACCTGTACACAGGTAGATGAAGGTAGTGTTAGACAGTTTACCTGTACACAGGTAGGTGAAGGTAGTGTTACAGTTTACCTGTACACAGGTAGGTGAATGTGGTGTTACAGTTTACCTGTACACAGGTAGGTGAAGGTAGTGTTACAGTTTACCTGTACACAGGTAGGTGAATGTGGTGTTAAAGTTTACCTGTACACAGGTAGGTGAAGGTAGTGTTAGACAGTTGACCTGTACACAGGTAGGTGAAGGTAGTGTTACAGTTTACCTGTACACAGGTAGGTGAAGGTAGTGTTACAGTTTACCTGTACACAGGTAGATGAAGGTAGTGTTAGACAGTTGACCTGTACACAGGTAGGTGAAGGTAGTGTTACAGTTTACCTGTACACAGGTAGGTGAAGGTAGTGTTACAGTTTACCTGTACACAGGTAGGTGAAGGTAGTGTTACAGTTTACCTGTACACAGGTAGGTGAAGGTAGTGTTACAGTTTACCTGTATACAGGTAGGTGAAGGTAGTGTTAGGAGTCTTATTAGTATAGTGTAAGGTGGTTACCCTGTGAGTCTGGACAGAAACTGCTACTGTTTATAATTATAGTATATACGTTTGTCTATGTATATATAATTCATAGTGTCATAAACCACATAAACAAGATCACAGTTGGTTTATGCAGTTAGCTCAATGCTACATTGGCTTTAGCTGTCCAAGCTAAATAAAGAAGCTAACTTCATGCTCTAAACACGTCTCTGGAAACTGGCGATGTTCAGGATGAGGTGGGGAAGCTTTTCGGCAGAAGCATCACTTTATTACAGAAGTCATATGTTAAAACAGACCCTTTCCTTTCTCCTTGATCTCAGTTTAATTGAGACCAGAGCCCCGTTTCTGAGTGGGATTGTCGCTGAAGCGGGCCGTTTTGTTCGGACAGCGTGGGTTTATTGGTGTTTTGTGTTATATAGTGTTTGTCTGGACGCCTCGTAATGAACAGGTCTGTGTATGTGTCTCATCCTTGAACAGTCAGACACAAAACCTCAGCGTCTCTCGCTGCTCAGACAGTGCACTGTGTCATCCACTTTAAATGTAACAATGACTAATGCCCCCCCACCCAACTGGGCCATAAACGCTTTAATATGACGCCTTTCTGTGCAAAACACGGTTGTTCACTTGTTCTCACTTTATAAGCATGAAGTCAGAAAAACACCTTTTCAGGTTTACACACCACATGACAGACCACAACTCAACAACTGTGTAAATTATATATATATATATATACACTACTGCTCAAAAGTTTAGGATCACTTTAGATCACTTTCATGCAATTCACAAACAATATTGTCCATTTCTTAATTAATGTAAGTGTATCAGATGATTTTTAAAGAATAAAAATGTTTGTATTAAAGTCTATTTTTGTATAGAGGCTTATTTTCATATAGTCTATTATCAGTAATTCTCAGTCCTCTGTCTAAATCTCCTGGTACGGCCGCCAATCCAAGTTAAGGATGTTATTGGACTAATTGGTTGTTAGGACACTCTTGATTAATTGTGATCACAGCTGAAAAACATTCTACTAATAAGTGAGATAAAAGGGAACAACATTCTAGGTTAGTTTAGTATCTGAAGATCAGCAGTTGATGGCTTGCTGACCGACTCACAATGACCAGAAAGAAACAACTTTCTTTAGAGACCCGTCAGTCCATTGTTGTGTTAATGAAGAAGATACTCCATAGAAAACAAGAACATTTCACTGAGATCCCAAACTTTTGAGCAGTAGTGTGTATATATATATATATATATATATATATATATATATATATATATATATATATATATATATCATCTCATCACTGACCAATTAGAAATATGTATCTTCATCTTTAACTATTTTCATGTTTCATTTCAAGTTTTATGTTGAATGAAAAAAAGTATGTGTATATATATATATATATATATAAAAATTGTGTCACTACCAATGTTAAGATCAAATCTACGCCCTTGGCAGAACATGTCTAAACTTCCCGACTGGGATTGTGAGCAGATCCAGGCATTTACAGGGCTGTTATTCTCCTGTTTAACAGATTATTTACAGGATCTCTCGCCTCATTCAATCAACGGCCTCAATCGGACTCGTCTGTCCTGATGGACGTGTTCTGTTCCGATTGACCTGTTAGCCGGATTATTAACGGATTATCAGGCCTTGTGTAAATGTTGCTGCTATGATTCCCGAAGCTCCCATAGAGTGGTCCGGCTTAGCAGCACATTAAGCAAGACCTTGAGGTACCATAATGACTTCATAGCAACACTCTAGCAGCCACCCGGGATATCAAAGTAACCACCAGGGACACCAAAGAAACCATCTAGCAACATGTTAGAAGTGGCTTAATTTGTCAAGCCCATAGCAGCACCTGGGATGCCGTAGTAAGCGCCATAGCGACACCCTAGCAACCACCTGGGATACCACAGCAACTACCTAAAAACACAGTAACAAGCACTTTAGTTACCATAGCAACATCATAGCAACACCCTGGGAGACCTTAGCAACTACCACATGATATACCATAGCAGCCACCATCATATATATATATATGAGATATTCTACCTATATATTATTGTTTCTTCTGAGCTGACAGCTGTCAAACACCACTACTTGTAACAGGTAAGTCTGTGTATATGTGACAAATAAACTTTGATTTGATTAAAATCTAGATTAAATATTCTTATAAGAATTCATAATGAGAAAATAATTTGTTATATATATATATAACAAATTATTTTCTCATTATGAATTCTTAAAACACACACACACACACCACACACACACACACACACACACACACACACACAAACACACACACACATATATGTGACAAATAAACTTTGATTTGATTAAAATCTAGATTAAATATTCTTATAAGAATTCATAATGAGAAAATAATTTGTTATATATTATATAACAAATTATTTTCTCATTATGAATTCTTAAACACACAACACCACCACACACACACACACACACACACACACACAAACACACACACACACACACACACACATATATATATATATATATTATATATATATATATATATATATATATATATATATATATATATATATATATATATTATATATATAGGTCCAAGTGTCCAAATACTTTTGGTAGGTTACTGTAGTCGACTTAATCTCTCTCTCTCTCTCTCTCTCTCTCTCTCTCTCTCTCTCTCTCTCCCCTTTCAACACATACTGCTTTATGACACACTTATTTACAACAATAAGGCACCAGCGTTGAGCAAGCCTAACTCGGCAGATCCTTTGAGAGCCTAGCATCAGTCTGAATCCCCACACACACCCTGCTGAGCGCCCATGAGAGAGGGAACGGTGTGTGTGTGTGTGTGTCGTCCTGCGAGGGTGTGATGTCTGTAAAACATGCCCTGTTTCGTCTGAGGGGGCTCAATCAAATCAAGCCACACTGGATATTCAAGGTTCCTCTCAAGCCACAACCCATCCCACACAGAGCATAATGGCCCTAACAGGCCCGTGTTTAATTAAAGCAAAGCCCTCCGCTCCCTCTCCCAGCCCAAGCACGGCCCTGTTCCATTTGATCATTCCTTAGCGAGGGGCCGGGCGAGGACCTTCCCACTGCCATTAAACGCGCGGAGCCTGTTTTCCACTCTCGCAGACGCGGCTGTGTCTTTTGTCATCTGGGGTCATACGGGTTGGAGGCTGCTGGCGCTGATTCCCTGAACCGCCGTGATTCATCTCATTTATTCAGACTCGTTCGGTTTATTAATCCTTAAAGGTCAAAAGCGAAGAAGACGCATTTGATCTGGGATTCAGGACTCAGCGTTTA
>CM038717.1:5395158-5440158 GCA_021613375.1 Megaleporinus macrocephalus | reverse complement strand
GCTGAAACACCTGCTGCAGTGTTGTTACAGCACTACAGAGTCAGAGGCTGAACAGGTAGCCTGAGGCACCAGCATGGATCTGCTGAACCTTCTAAGGAGAAGCTGGTGAAGCAGAAGCTGTATCTTTCTCTCTGTGTCCCTCACTCCCTTTCTTTTCTCTCTTCTTCTCTTTTCTCTCTCTCTATCTCTCTCTCTCTCTCTCTTGCCGTCTCTCTATCTCTCACTTTCTCTCTGTCTCTCTCTTTGTCTTTCTCTCTTTCTCTCTTATTGTCTCTCTCTCTCATTCTCTCTCTCTCTCTCTATCTCTGTCTCTCTCTCTCTCTATCTCTGTCTCTTTCTTTCTCTCTCTCTGTCTCTCGCTCTCTATCTCTGTCTCTCTCTCTGTCTCTCTCTATCTCTCTATGTCTCTCTCTCTTTCTCGGTCTCTTGCGGTCTCTCTCTTTCTCTCTCTGTCTCTCTTTCTCTCTCTGTTTCTCTCTCTGTCTCTATCTCTCTCTGTCTCTCTCTCGCGGTCTCTCTCTCTCTCTCTCTCTCTCTCTCTCTCTCTCTCTCTCTCTCTCTCTCTCTCTCTCTGTATCTCTCTCTCTCTCCCCCTCTCTCTCTCTGTGTCCTCAGCTGAGCCGAGCTCTGCTCCTGTTTGTAACTGTGCAAACCTGCAATTGTGCTGGAGGCTGAATTTAGGAGTTGGAATGTTAGGGTGGGCTGCGTGTGTGTCACACAACAAAGCGGGAGCAGAAGGGTGGGTCCTCCGTGCCTCCTCCTTCACATCCTCCCCCGTAACCGCCCTGGCCTGTCTGCATGGAAACGGCAGGCCGACCGGCCGGCCAGCGCCACAGTCCCCACCCTCCGGCCTGCCCAAAGCCAGGCCACACTCAGCCTGTCGCACCCGAGCCCTCTATCTCACAGCTCACACTTCATCACACTTAATCCGTCTCTCACTCGTTCTTTCTCGCTTTTTCTTCTGATTTGAATTTTCCTTTGCTCTCTTTTTCTGACACTCTTTCGTTCCCTACTGGCTAGCTGTGCGGGTCTACGCAGTGTATGCATAACAGACATGACTCTACATAAGATTTCAGCAGAACGCTTATCAATCACTAAAACTTAAATCATGAACAGATTAAACAATGTGTGAATTAAGAAACAGTGTTGGTGATGAAAAAGGAATGAAGGGATGAAGGAACAGTGTTGGTGGTGATAAAGGAATGAAGGGATGAAGGAACAGTGTTGGTGATGATAAAGGAATGAAGGGACGAAGGAACAGAGTTGGTGATGATAAAGGAATGAAGGGATGAAGGAACAGTGTTGGTGATGATAAAGGAATGAAGGGATGAAGGAACAGTGTTGGTGGTGATAAAGGAATGAAGGGATGAAGGAACAGTGTTGGTGATGATAAAGGAATGAAGGGATGAAGGAACAGAGTTGGTGATGATAAAGGAATGAAGGGATGAAGGAACAGTGTTGGTGATGATAAAGGAATGAAGGGATGAAGGAACAGTGTTGGTGGTGATAAAGGAATGAAGGGATGAAGGAACAGTGTTGGTGATGAAAAAGGAATGAAGGGATGTAGGAACAGTGTTGGTGATGATAAAGGAATGAAGGGATGAAGGAACAGTGTTGGTGATGATAAAGGAATGAAGGGATGTAGGAACAGTGTTGGTGATGATAAAGGAATAAAGGGATGAAGGAACAGTGTTGGTGATGATAAAGGAATAAAGGGATGAAGGAACAGTGTTGGTGGTGATAAAGGAATGAAGGGATGAAGGAACAGTGTTGGTGATGATAAAGGAACGAAGGGATGAAGGAACAGAGTTGGTGATGATAAAGGAATGAAGGGATGAAGGAACAGTGTTGGTGATGATAAAGGAATGAAGGGATGAAGGAACAGTGTTGGGGATGATAAAGGAATGAAGGGATGAAGGAACAGTGTTGGTGATGATAAAGGAATGAAGGGATGAAGGAACAGTGTTGGTGGTGATAAAGGAATGAAGGGATGAAGGAACAGTGTTGGGGATGATAAAGGAATGAAGGAATGTAGGAACAGTGTTGGTGATGATAAAGGAATGAAGGGATGAAGGAACAGTGTTGGTGATGATAAAGGAATGAAGGGATGTAGGAACAGTGTTGGTGAGGATAAAGGGATGAAGGAACAGTGTTGGTGATGATAAAGGAATGAAGGGATGAAGGAACAGTGTTGGTGATGATAAAGGAATGAAGGGATGAAGGAACAGTGTTGGTGATGATAAAGGAATGAAGGGATGAAGGAACAGTGATGTGATGATAAAGGAATGAAGGGATGTAGGAACAGTGTTGGTGATGATAAAGGGATGAAGGAACAGTGTTGGTGATGATAAAGGAATGAAGGGATGAAGGAACAGAGTTGGTGATGATAAAGGAATGAAGGGATGAAGGAACAGTGTTGGTGATGATAAAGGAATGAAGGGATGAAGGAACAGTGTTGGGGATGATAAAGGAATGAAGGGATGAAGGAACAGTGTTGGTGATGATAAAGGAATGAAGGGATGAAGGAACAGTGTTGGGGATGATAAAGGAATGAAGGGATGAAGGAACAGTGTTGGGGATGATAAAGGAATGAAGGAATGTAGGAACAGTGTTGGTGATGATAAAGGAATGAAGGGATGAAGGAACAGTGTTGGTGATGATAAAGGAATGAAGGGATGTAGGAACAGTGTTGGTGATGATAAAGGAATGAAGGGATGAAGGAACAGTGTTGGTGATGATAAAGGAATGAAGGGATGAAGGAACAGTGTTGGGGATGATAAAGGAATGAAGGGATGAAGGAACAGTGTTGGTGATGATAAAGGAATGAAGGGATGAAGGAACAGTGTCGGTGATGATAAAGGAATGAAGGGATGTAGGAACAGTGTTGGTGATGATAAAGGGATGAAGGAACAGTGTTGGTGATGATAAAGGAATGAAGGGATGAAGGAACAGTGTTGGTGATGATAAAGGAATGAAGGGATGAAGGAACAGTGTTGGTGATGATAAAGGAATGAAGGGATGAAGGAACAGAGTTGGTGATGATAAAGGAATGAAGGGATGAAGGAACAGTGTTGGTGATGATAAAGGAATGAAGGGATGAAGGAACAGTGTTGGGGATGATAAAGGAATGAAGGATGAAGGAACAGTGTTGGGGATGATAAAGGAATGAAGGAATGTAGGAACAGTGTTGGTGATGATAAAGGAATGAAGGGATGAAGGAACAGTGTTGGTGATGATAAAGGAATGAAGGGATGTAGGAACAGTGTTGGTGATGATAAAGGGATGAAGGAACAGTGTTGGTGATGATAAAGGAATGAAGGGATGAAGGAACAGTGTTGGTGATGATAAAGGAATGAAGGGATGAAGGAACAGTGTTGGTGATGATACAGGAATGAAGGGATGAAGGAACAGTGTTGGTGATGATAAAGGAATGAAGGGATGTAGGAACAGTGTTGGTGATGATAAAGGGATGAAGGAACAGTGTTGGTGATGATAAAGGAATGAAGGGATGAAGGAACAGTGTTGGTGATGATAAAGGAATGAAGGGATGAAGGAACAGTGTTGGTGATGATAAAGGAATGAAGGGATGTAGGAACAGTGTTGGTGATGATAAAGGAATGAAGGGATGTAGGAACAGTGTTGGTGATGATAAAGGAATGAAGGGATGAAGGAACAGTGTTGGTGAGGATAAAGGAATGAAGGGATGAAGGAACAGTGTTGGTGATGATAAAGGAATGAAGGGATGAAGAAACAGTGTTGTTGATGATAAAGGAATGAAGGGATGAAGGAACAGTGTCGGTGATGATAAAGGAATGAAGGGATGAAGGAACAGTGTTGGTGATGATAAAGGAATGAAGGGATGAAGGAACAGTGTTGGTGGTGATAAAGGAATGAAGGGATAAAGGAACAGTGTTGGTGAGGATAAAGGAATGAAGGGATGAAGGAACAGTGTTGGTGATGATAAAGGAATGAAGGGATGAAGGAACAGTGTTGGTGATGATAAAGGAATGAAGGGATGTCAGGAAGAAGAGTACAAAGTCAATCAGCACTGGACTGTGGAGCTGCAGTTTCTGGAGTGATGGAGCGTCCATCAGTACCTGACCTCACTAATACTCAATCAAATCCTCACAGCAATGTCCAACATCAGTACCTGATCTCACTAATACTTAATCAAATCCTCATCGCAATGTTCAACATCAGTACCTGACCTCACTAATACTCAATCAAATCCTCACAGCAATGTTCAACATCAATACCTGACCTCACTAATAGTCAATCAAATCCTCACAGCAATGTTCAACATCAGTACCTGACCTCACTAATACTCAATCAAATCCTCACAGCAATGTTCAACATCAGTACCTGACCTCACTAACACTCAATCAAATCCTCACAGCAATGTACAACATCAGTACCTGACCTCACTAATACTCAATCAAATCCTCACAGCAATGTACAACATCAGTACCTGACCTCACTAACACTCAATCAAATCCTCATCGCAATGTTCAACATCAGTACCTGACCTCACTAATACTCAATCAAATCCTCACAGCAATGTTCAACATCAGTACCTGACCTCACTAATACTCAATCAAATCCTCACAGCAATGTTCAACATCAGTACCTGACCTCACTAATACTCAATCAAATCCTCACAGCAATGTTCCAACATCAGTACCTGACCTCACTAATACTCAATCAAATCCTCACAGCAATGTACAGAGGTATTAATACTGCTGGCCAGCTGTTCTGACAAGTGGACCACGTTTTATTATCTAAAGGAACAGTTTGGCACTAGAAGGGCACATGACTGTTATGATGAGAGATGAAGATGAAGAAGATTATAGTGTTGAAATGAAGGCATCCAGAATGGACAACCACGCTGACCACGCTGACTCATACTGGAGATCTCACACTCACACACACTCACACACACACTCACACACACTCACACACACACACACACACACACACACACACACACACACACACACACACACACACACATAAACAGATATACAGTAAAGCCTATCATACTTACAGACATACAAACATCCACAAGCGTGCTAAATAAACAACAACAGTACTGCATGAGCGCACACGCATGCAAACACACTCCTATACACAAAAGCCAAACCCATCCTGGTTAAGCCTTCTGAAACAAATGCAGCTTCTGCATGTCACCCAGCAAATTTTAAAGGGGAATTCCACCAAGTTTTCAAAAAATGGTTAAGATGTAAACAGAGTCATTTAGAGTGAGTTTGGTATGAAATGGTTGATTGATTTACAGTGGAGGTGATGAGAACCAGGGGTAAAAAGCTTTGTGTTTTGAAAAATATAATAATTTTATAAATATATAATAATATATATATTATGTTTCTTCTGTTCTTCATATTTATATCTATTTAATTCAGTCTGCACTGTTCTTTACTGTTGCACTCAGTACTTTACTTTAAATATACAACTCTGCACATGTTCAGTTTACAGGTGTGTGTGTGTGTGTGTGTGTGTATGTCACTGTATGTGTGTGTGTGTGTGTGTGTAGGTTGAGTGTGTTTGTTACTTCTGTAATGTCAGTTATTGTGCACTGTGAGCTTCTGTAACCAAACACAAATTCCTTGTATGTGTGAGCATACTTGGCAAATAAAGTCCGATTCTGATTCTGATTCTAATGATTTGATACTTGGGGATATCACTATATGTAAAAAGCTATGTTTCCAAACACAAAGCTTTTATTTTAAACAGTATTAATACAGTAAGTAGTTAACTTTCCTTAATAAACCAGTGAAGATATTATTAGTTGATCAGAATTTTAAGAAGTTCATGTGGCTGTTATTGTGTGTGTATAATTCTAAATACAGTATAGTGAATAACTGATATATATACTGGATATTCAGTAGTCCACAAAAGTTTTAGTCACTTGGGGACATTATTATATATATATATATATATATATATATATATATATATATATATATATATATATATATATATATATAAAGCTTTATTTCCAGACAGGAAGCTTTTATTCACTCAGTAAACACTTTATTATTAAATATTAATCAGTATTAATAGACTAAGTAGTGCTTTTACATACGTCAGTGTGTTTATTTAACCCTTTCCAAGCTTCTTCTAAACAACCCAGTATTATTTACAGTTCTCATCTAATACCTGCTTTGACTGCTTAGTACTTCATTAAGATAAATCAAGATTACTGCTGAAGGAACTGAACACATTCATACAATGTCTGGGACGTCCAGGAGAAATCTGGAACCTAACTTTTTTCTTCAAACTGGATCAAGATCTAATCTACTTCTCTCACAATAACATATTCATGTTACTTTGTATTGTATGTATGATTATCTACATCTGTTCTAATCAGATCTGCTGTTCTTACTGGAGAACATACACTAATTGATCAGATAAAGACTTTTAAACTCTCAGCTTAGGTGCCTCAGACCTTTTGCACAGTAGTATATATCAGTACCTGATATATATATAGTGAAACCTCATTGCAGTACTATCTGTTTCAGGTATTAACAGTGGAGGTGCTTTTAGAAGTTTTTAATGATTCAGATGTCTAGAAAGTTTCATAGTTTTGTTCACAGTTGAGGGGAAATTCCACTGATGTTTTCAAAATGTCTGTATAATTAGACGGTCCAGATGTATCAGATGTAAACAAAGTCATTCAGTGTGGTTTGGTGTGAAATGTTCTTTTTTAGAGATCTCGGAATTGTTCACAGTGGCGGTGATAGGAAACCAGACGTCTGGCCTCTAAAAGCTCCCTCACAGAAAGTTATCACTTCAAATGGTTATGAATACACTGCCTCAGTCATTCTGTGTAACTGGGTTGTTCACTATTTTATCACCGTTAGTGTGCCCATGTGCAGGGGCTATTTAAAACTGACCTCTTATGCTGATTTTCAGTGTTAATATCTTTATCTTTGGAATATATTAGAACAGATTAACAAAATATTCACTATAATAATACTGTATATCTGTATTCATGCTCTATCCCTTTGAGCACAGTGTGCTCTGATTGGTCAACTCACCTTTATTGTTCTGATTGGTCAACCACCACAACACCCGAGTCCGAGTCAGATCCTGAAAGTCTGGCAGAACAAGCTGGTAGATTCA
Organism: Megaleporinus macrocephalus; assembly: GCA_021613375.1. Lineage (NCBI taxonomy): Eukaryota > Metazoa > Chordata > Actinopteri > Characiformes > Anostomidae > Megaleporinus > Megaleporinus macrocephalus. The sequence continues at coordinate 5,433,018 of CM038717.1, read as the reverse complement.
TCGTTACAAGCTAGACTGGAACAGGACATTTCCAAGCTTGCTGGTGGGCGGGAAATAAGAACTGCATTACAAGATGATGTCACCTTGTAACAAAGAAAAAGACTGCAATTTTAACCCTTTCAGGCAGTTGAGAGTTGTTTCTGTTGGAGAGAGTTTCTCTGTCTGGTGTGTATCTTGCTGGGACTTATAACTTTCTGGGTTTTATAACTGTTACATGCACGAAAAGCTCCAACTCACTAAAGGAAGGAGAAAAACACAACAGCACAATAGATCCGCTCTCAATGCACAAGGCCACGTTGGCCTCAAGTCATTTAGAGTGTCTAATTGTCTTTTTCTTAATCACAATTTTTATTCCCCTTGCAAATTGATCACAAGTTTGATTCCCAATTAAGCTGGGAAACGACAATTTAACAAGCCAGATATGTTGTGAGCGCTGTATTATGGCCCATCAAATCAATAAGCTCTCCTCCAAACTCCACTCTCTTTTGTCAACCACCCAATCACTGAACCTTCAGTTCATCATCAGTGTGTAAGTATTTGAATCTGAAGCTCTAGTCGTGGCTAAAGGATGAAACTGTGGGTGGTTTAAAGTCAGATTTCTTTCTGTAGAGTCTGTCGTTCTACACTTTTTACTATTTATAGGCTGAAAGCAGCTACAGGTAAAGCTTGACCGTATATGATTTTGGCTTCGAATATCAAGTTTGCCCTGTTTCCTGCATTTGTACGCATAGGCTGCCTGACTGAGCTCCCCTAGTTATGTTATCTGGGCACATGTATTTGTGGAAGAGGTGTCAAGTAACAAAGTACAAATACTTCATCACCTTACTTTAGTAGAAATGTTGGTTATTAATACTTTACTGGAGTAATTATTTTTCAGCTGATTTTTATCATTATCTGTACTTTCTACTCCTTACATTTACACTCCATTATCAGTACTTTCTACTCCTTACATTTACACTCCATTATCAGTACTTTCTACTCCTTACATTTACACTCCATTATCAGTACTTTCTACTCTTTACATTTACACTCCATTATCAGTACTTTCTACTCCTTACATTTACACTCCATTATCAGTACTTTCTACTCTTTACATTTACACTACATTATCAGTACTTTCTACTCCTTACATTTACACTCCATTATCAGTACTTTCTACTCCTTACATTTACACTCCATTATCAGTACTTTCTACTCTTTACATTTACACTCCATTATCAGTACTTTCTACTCCTTACATTTACACTCCATTATCTGTACTTTCTACTCTTTACATTTACACTACATTATCAGTACTTTCTACTCCTTACATTTACACTCCATTATCAGTACTTTCTACTCCTTACATTTACACTCCATTATCAGTACTTTCTACTCTTTACATTTACACTCCATTATCAGTACTTTCTACTCCTTACATTTACACTCCATTATCAGTACTTTCTACTCCTTACATTTACACTCCATTATCTGTACTTTCTACTCTTTACATTTACACTCCATTATCTGTACTTTCTACTCTTTACATTTACACTCCATTATCAGTACTTTCTACTCCTTACATTTACACTCCATTATCAGTACTTTCTACTCCTTACATTTACACTCCATTATCAGTACTTTCTACTCCTTACATTTACACTCCACTATCTGTACTTTCTACTCCTTACATTTACACTCCATTATCTGTACTTTCTACTCCTTACATTTACACTCCATTATCAGTACTTTCTACTCCTTACATTTACACTCCATTATCAGTACTTTCTGCTCTTTACATTTACACTCCATTATCAGTACTTTCTACTCCTTAATCCCAAATTTATCAACATTAACATTTTAATATAACATTATAGTCTTTATGGCTTTTAGAAGAATGGGGGTTTTGGGGAGGTGGGCTAGTGCACTATAGACCCCTGTGGTCAGGCCTAAGCTTTTGTCCTCAATGGCATTTTTCCCTTACATTACTTTTACTTTTATACTTTAAGTAGTTCTGAAAGCAGTACTTTTACACTTTTACTGGAGTAAAAAGCTTCAGTTGAAACTTCAGCTTCTAGAGAAGTTTTTTAAACCCTAGTATCTATACTTCTAATTGAGTAATGAATGTGAATACTTTTGATACCTTTGGTTTGTGGTGAGGGGACGCAACACATGAGTTTTGATAGCTGTAGTGGATTCATCATGTGTGGTAAAAGCCAAAAGGCCAAAGCTCCCTATACGTATTCTTCTTTTCACCTTAAATGGTGCCACAGTTACTTTCAGCCTGAATGGAAAATTTGAATGAGAACATGTACATATAAACCTCAGCTTCATTTGACAATGGACTGCCTTCACAGTTCAAAATAATTATCCAAATGTGACTTCAATTGTTAGCCAGCAGGTTAAGGTGCTCCTGCTGGCGCAGGTCCACTGGTGGGGTACATCGGTGTTGTAGACAAGGCGAGCTCTGGTCTGTACCGCCACCACCACCGTTAATAAGATACTACAGTTAACCATTTCACACCAAACCTCCCGAGTGACCTTGTTTGCATATCAATATGTCAGCGCTGTCCAATCAAAAACAAATATATCTAAAATTGCAACTTTACAGGAGAGGCCAAAAACTGTTTTCACTTTCAATGCAGGTCAATGGAACCAGAATTTGTTCCAAGTTATTTTGGAGCATTTCAACTGATCCATTCATCCTGAAATTTTGACAGAATATAAATGGCAGCTGCTGCAAACAAATGATGTAAAAACTGGAAACTGACAAAAATGGAGTCAGTGTTTTTCATTGAACAGCAACAATATGAATCATATGAAATACTGTTGAGAAAAGTGGGCCCAAATTCCGCTTTTATGTTAAGACTTTTTTATTGACTTAATTTTATTGAAAAATGAGCTAAAATGGTTACAGAAACTCTATATTTCTCTATATCTTGTCGCTGTCCAATGGTAAAAAACAAGTGTCTCCAAAATTGCAACTTTACAGGAGGGAACAAAAACTTACTTTACTTTCAATGTAAGTCAATGGAACCACAATTTTCTCTTAGCTATTTTGGAGCAGTTCTATTGGTCCATTAGTCATTCAGACACATTTTCACACCATGAAGAAAGTTGTTTCTTTCTGGTCATTGTGAGTCGGTCAGCAAGCCATCAACTGCTGATGCTTCAGATACTAAACTAACCTAGAATGTTGTTCCCTTTTATACTCACTTATTAGTAGAATGTTTTTCAGCTGTGATCACAATTGATCAAGAGTGTCCTAACAACCAATTAGTCCAATAACATCCTTAACTTGGATTGGTGGTCGTACCAGGAGATTTAGACAGAGGACTGAGAATTACTGATAATAGGACTATATGTAAAATAAGCCTCTATACAAAAATAGACTTTAATACAAACATTTTTATTCTTTAAAAATCATCTGATACACTTACATTAATTGTGAAATGGACAATATTGTTTGTGAATTGCATGAAAATTGCATGAAATGAAATTCTAAAGTGATTCTAAACTTTTGAGTGGTAGTGTGTGTATATATATATATATATATATATATATATATATATATATATATATATATATATATATATATATATATATATATATATATATATATATACATTTGATCACCCAGGCCTGTGAACTGCTGCTATAAACTCATTAATCCTGGTTGTGTTTTGTGTTTCAAGTGATTGTCTGATTTCAGGATTTGTCCTCAAATTACAATATAACTATAATATCGTCGCTGTCCAAAGAGACACACGCATCTCCGTTTATAGTTGATTTAAATTTTTCTATATCATCTAAACATGACAGACTGTTCTTTATATCCTGTGAAAGATTTATGATGAATGGACCAATAGAAATGCTCCAAAATCACTTCTATTAAACCCTGTTTACATTGACTTACATTGAAAGTAAGGACAGTTTTTGTTCTCTCCTGTAAACATACAGTTTTGGAGATGTTTCAATTGGACAGCGACGAGATACGACTTCAGCTACGGGCTCGAACGAGTTAATGGCAGAAGTCACTGTGTCGGTGCCGTTGGTGTCATCGCGTGATATCAGTTCATAATGTTCCTCCGTACCAGAGACGGGGAGCAGCAGCTGAACAGAAGGCAAGACAATAGAGGGACACATCACTAATTTGTGCGATGAAAAGATAAAATCAGTCACACCTCGCTCCACCCTGAGTGACGAGCAGGCTCAAATATGCAGGTGCCTCTCTCTCTCTCTCTCTCTCTCTCTCTCTCTCTCTCTCTCTCTCTCTCTTTCTCTCTCTCTCTGTCTTCCTTTCTAGTGTTTCTTTCTTTCTCTCTTTCTTTTCTCTCTGTCTCTTTACCCTCCGTCGCTCTCAGTGTGTGTCCGGGCCCCTGAGACGGCTGTCGTCTGTTGGCCCCCCCCCACCCCACCCCTCCTCTCTCGGGACAGAGCGAGGTGCAGTGCGAGACGCCTCCTGCCATCTTTAATTTTCACCTCCGTCGCAGCGCCGGCGCCATGGCAACTGAAGGGTGGCGACCTGGCCGCCGATCCCCTCCAGTGCCCACGATCACCCTGAGGAGCGAAAGAGCGCGCCGAAGGACCGGCGGGGGACGCGGAGACAGGAAACCACTCCAAATATGGCAAACGGGGCCCCGAGTAGCTGCTTTACCTGCAGCAGCAGCAGAGACGAGGCAACTTCCAGTCTGTCAGCACTCATTACTGCAAATAAACGTGTGATGATTTAGTTCAGCGCTAATTGGTGGCGTACATAGACTTACTTGTTACTTCAGTACAGAGACAGTGCAGCAAACTTCAGACTGTAGACGAGTCAGTGTTGATCAACCGCACTCGTTTACTGGGTTTAGTTCAACCTGTGAAAGAGCATCAGCCTTATTACTGAGTCAGGACCATAAGGATGTGTCTCAAAACCTACTGAGCTCCTACATAGGCAGCATGTTACGTAATAGTATGCGCTCCCGACATGTAGACTGTCCCAATTCTTCCATACCTTAAACATACTGTCTACTGAGGAACCTTATTTAGACCTGATTTTAAGAAGCATCAAACTCTTCCTCAGCCACTAAGACAATCCCATGATGCACCACAGGCTAATCTAGGAGCAGTGAAGTGGTTTTAAAATGTGAGTTATTTTGATTCTCTCTGGAGTTTTAATGTGTTTCTAGTCATATAATCACACAAAACAGTATTTTATTATCAACTCTGTAACGAGTCCTTCACCATTTACACTTTTATACTTTAGTGTCTAAGTAGGCTGTCTAGGTAGCAGCTGTGTAAGTAGCAGCGTTCTCTCCTCATCTTTCCTCATAAAACAGATTACTGAGACGCTCTAGTTAGAGAGAGACTGCGTCATGGCTTGTTCCCGCCACTGCAGCACGCCACCGGTGGTTTAGCTGGTTGCTAAGCTACCAGCCAGCATCCAAAACAATAGCCCGAGGCTTAAAAATCCGCTAGCATAAATGCTAATGTCTGGAGTATAAAAGTGTAAATGGTGAAGGACTCGTTACAGAGTTGATAATAAAATACTGTTTTGTGTGATTATATGACCAGAAACACATTAAAACTCCAGAGAAAATCAAAATAACTCACATTTTAAAACCACTTCACTGCTCCTAGATTAGCCTGTGTTGCATCATGGGATTGTCTTAGCGGCTGAGGAAGAGTTCGATGCTTCTTTAAAATCAGGTCTAAATAAGGTTCCTCAGTAGACAGCATGTTTAAGGTATGTAAGAATTGGGACAGTCTACATGTCGGGAGTGCATACTATTACGTAACATGCTGCCTATGTAGGAGCTCAGTAGGATTTGAGAAAAAAAACCTACCACATTGTATGTCTTTGCACATTAATGTCACACGTGCAGCCTCGAAAAGGAGGTGGGGCTCAATGTTCAGGCCTCAAATGCAAAGTCATCATTAAACCGATGAAGATATGAACACGATAGTAGAAAACTCACCCATATCCTCAGAAGACACAACCTTTATTATTTTTCAAGCCAAGTTTATTTGTATAGCATTTTTACAACAGTGTTCCTCCCTCAGACTGGAGGAAGAAACCTTGGGAGGAACCAAGACTCACAAGGGGAGACCCGTCCTCCTCTGATCAAACAGTATCTACAGTTTATTGAGTTCAGAATGAAAGAGTCCCTGTTTGAAGTCTGGATGGTGAAAGCTTTAAAAACTGTACAGGTAGAGCTAGTCTCTGACTGAGGCAGTCTCTGACTGAGGCAGTCTCTGGCTGAGGCAGTCGCTGACTCAGTCTTTGTGGAATGCGAGAGTGAGCTTAAAAAAGTCCCATCGTATCTCAATGCTGGTACACCTGTATGACACAGTGATGCAGTTGAGGCTGTAGCAGATGGCTGGTTGGTGTCAAGTGAGGAGGAGGCCCTGATGGTCAGTCGTCCACCAGCATTCGGCAGGACAGGAGGTCGGTCATTGTCTCAGGAAGAGTAAAGAGACAAAATTAGTTCTGCTTGGTTTTATGACTGTAGAGAACATGAAAAATGACAAATATCTCCAGCAGGTTTTGACTGAGTTCTCTTTGAATTCTCTTGCAATCATCAGATCCGTCTGCTCAGGGAAGGAGGGCTGAAGAACAGCCTATGTTGCAACATGTTCCTCTGCATGTTACATGCAGTTCCACAGTTCCACCAGAGAGGGCTCCAAATCCCAAAAATTGTCCCTTGAAAGTGCATTGTATGAAGTGAAGTGTGAATCTACTGAACAACGATAAGCTGATTTACATCAAACCATCAAACATCCTCATCATTCTTTCCTCTGATGCTGAAAGCAGTTTTTAATAAGGACATTCACCAGCGTCTTGTTTAAATTTTCTCTTACCACCTTAAACATTCTGGTGTCTGAGATGTTAAGGTAGAACAGGAACATTTCAGCAAGAATCTGATGAATAAGAAGCTGAATATCAGGCCCAGAATCTAATCAAGGCTTTTCATTCATCAGCTTCTTGTTCAAATAATCCCGTTCCACCTTAAATGGTGCAGCAGTTTACAGCAGTTGTCTGTGGCGCCAGCATGTGTTGCACAGTTTAAGGTGGAACTCGAAATTCGAACAAGATGCTGGACAGGTAGCTTTAGGTGTCAGAATGTAACTGCTGCACTATTTAAGGTGGAACTGGAAAATTCAACCAAGAAGCTAGACAAGTAGCCTGAAGAGCCAAAATATAGCTGCTGCGTCATTTAAGGTGGAACATGAAAATTCAACCAAGAAACTTGACAGGTAGCCTAAGGTACCAGAATGTAACTGCTCTGCCATTTAAGGTGGAACAGAACAAATTCAACCAGGAAGCTAGACAGGTAGCCTGAGCAGCTAGACTGTGTCTGCTGCGCCATTTAAGGTGGAACGAGAAAATTCAACCAAGACGTTAGACAGGTAGCCTAACGTGCTAGAATGTAACTACTGCATAGTTTAAGGTGGAATGCAAAATTCAACCAAGAAGCTAGACAGGTGTCCTGAGGAGCTAGAATGTATCTGCTGCGCCATTTAAGGTGGAACTGGCAAATTCAAACAAGAAGCTGGACAGGTAACCTTAAGGTGGAATGAGAAAACTCAACCAAGAATCTAGACAGGTAGCCCAAAGTGCCAGAATGTAACTACTACATAGTTTAAGGTGGAATGCAAAATTCAACCAAGAAGCTAGACAGGTAGCCTGTGCAGCTAGACTGTATTTGCTGAGCCCTTTAAGGTGGAATGAGAAAATTCAATCAAGAGGCTAGACAGGTGTCCTGAGGAGCTAGAATGTATCTGCTGCGCCATTTAAGGTGGAACTGGAAAATTCAACCAAGAAGCTACACAGGTAGCCTGAGCAGCTAGACTGTGTCTGCTGAGCCCTTTAAGGTGGAATGAGAAAATTCAATCAAGAGGCTAGACAGGCAGCCTAAAGTGACCGAATGTAACTGCTCTGCCATTTAAGGTGGAACAGGAAATTCAAACAAGAAGCTGGACAGGTAACCTAAGGAGCCAGAACGTAAAGCCTGCACCATTTAAGGTGGAAAGGGGAAAATTCAAACAAGAAGCTAGACAGGGTGCTAGTAGGTAACTGCTGCACCATTTAAGGTGGAATGTTAACTGTGGATAACTAAGTGTGGCTGGATGATACCTTCAAATCTTCTCTTCTGAGAAAAAAACGGCATTCCTTCACGAGGGCAGTTCTGAAGCCGTAGTCGGCGCTAGTCAATGGGGGGGCCCCCCTTTTCCAAACTATAAGTACAATCTATATCATATATAACTACATATTAAATGTAGCTATGATTCTATTATTATATGTACCTTCACAGGATGCCAGGTGTGCTCATCTCTCCCTTTACAAACCTGCGATTCAGTTTACCTGCCAAATTCTGAATGAGCGTACGTGAGCGCACGCGGTCGTATGTATGTGTGTTCATGAGCATGTGTAATTTCGAGAACTGCCTAATCAGCTGTTGAGCTGTTTACATCCCCCCGTCGCCTGGAGGAGCCCCAGTGAGCACAACCGCACACGCTCACACACACGCGCGCCTCATTATGCTGAGTGTCATTTGCAATGCTGAATTAGGGCCCACAGGTGAGAATTTAAAACATCCAGCTTTAATAGCAAAACACAGTGCAGAGGGTGGACCACTCTGCATAGGCAGCGCTGTACTGCACAGCTGCACCCAAATAATAGAGACCAACTTATTTCAGTGGAATGCATAAACCCTGCGCCGCCACATGCAGCAGGGCAGATAATCACCCGGCTGTCTGATATAGCTGCGGGAGAAGGAAACACCTTGTGTCGCCTTATTCGGTAGAAAAGTGTGGATTCAAAGCACTCAGTTCATTTTTTGGGGGATGGAAGCTTTAGTGGACGTTCTGCTGGGAACACTATAACCACCAATCGCTGGTCGACACCTCTCTTTAACATGAATCTACTTAAATAGTCTGGACCCCCACAGGACTCACACAGAGCAGACATTATAACTGATGTGGTGCTGGTGTGAGTTGATCAGATACAGCAGTGCTGCTGCTGGAGTGTTTAAACACCTCAGTGTCACTGCTGGACTGAGAATCGTCCACCAACCAGCACCATCCAGACCTGTGACCACTGATGAATGACTAAAGAACTAGAGAATGGCCCACCTCCCTAATAGTAGCTGCTCTGTGGTGGTCCTGTGGGGGTCCTGATCATTAAAGAACAGAGTAATAAAGTATACAGAGAATCAGATGAACTACAGTCTGTAAGTGGAGCTCCTGTATGGTCAGTGGAGCTGATACAGTGGACAGTGAGTGTAGATACAAGGAGGTGGACATACATTTTATATATATATATATATATATATATATATATATATATATATATATATATATATATATATATATATATAAATATATATATATATACTGGTCCAGAATCATGCTAGTGTCATCGTTGGTATTTGACATGCCTCGATTCTTTCCGATTCAGAGAGACGATGGTGGTCCTGGGTGTGGTTTCTGGGTGGAAATGACCCCCTCGACTGCCGGTAGCCTCGTCTGAAAGGTCACACACGGGGTCCGGTTCCCACGCTGCCGGCTGGAACGGCAGGATGAGGGGATGGAAAAGAGAAGAGATGAGAGAGGGACGTGCAGCGGGTGCCCACAGCGTGTTATCAGACAGCGCTATGAAGTCCAAACCAGTAAGATTAAAAGGAAGTCACGCTGAGTCATCACTGCGATAACCTCACATCCTTTCTCTATCCAGTCTAATATCTATGACTGGAAGTCCTCCAAAGACAACATGCAGTCAGTCGGTGTGTGCTCGGAGAAGTGGAAAATGTGCCGAAAATAGGCTCGGTATAGAATGGAAGGTGAAAGGTATGTGTGTTTGATGAGAAAATAGGACTTTGGAAATCCTTTACTGATACGGAAACAAAAAAAAATCTGAGATTTGAGCAAATAAGAGCTACAGTGAGAAAAATTACAGTAACTCACAGCCAGTTTACTGGCAACGTTTCAATTCAGTTCAACTTTATTATCATTATGCATGTATGGGGGGGACACACAGTATAATGGAATGAGGTAGGGCTATATCTCCCGTGTGTAAACATTAAATTTAGACAAGGTAGGAAAATAAGGTGCAAAGACAATAACCATAAATATACAATACAATGATGATATAATACAAATATGTGCAAACAGAAAATCCAATTAATAGACAATACAATACAATAGACTATAAACAATAAAGTCTGAAGCTATGCATTCTGTTTGGGCCATTAAGGAAAAAACAAGTGATGCTAATGTTCACTATGGAATTAGAAGACTATACTAGCAATATATTATACTATACTCACATCAATACACGACTCACAGAGTCACATCAATATTTGAAGTGTTGATCACTGTAATGGTCAGAGTTGATCACTGTAATGGTCAGAGTTGATCGCTGTAATGGTCAGAGTTGATCGCTGTAATGGTCAGAGTTGATCGCTGTAATGGTCAGAGTTGATCGCTGTAATAGTCAGAGTTGAACACTGTAATGGTCAGAGTTGATCGCTGTAATAGTCAGAGTTGATCGCTGTAATGGTCAGAGCTGATCACTGTAATGGTCAGAGTTCATCGCTGTAATGGTCAGAGCTCATCGCTGTAATGGTCAGAGTTGATGACTGTAATGGTCAGAGTTGATTGCTGTAATGGTCAGAGTTGAACACTGTAATAGTCAGAGTTGATGACTGTAATGGTCAGAGTTGAACACTGTAATAGTCAGAGTTGATGACTGTAATGGTCAGAGTTGATCGCTGTAATGGTCAGAGTTGATCGCTGTAATGGTCAGAGTTGATGGCTGTAATGGTCAGAGTTGATGACTGTAATGGTCAGAGTTGATCGCTGTAATAGTCAGAGTTGATCGCTGTAATGGTCAGAGCTGATCACTGTAATGGTCAGAGTTCATCGCTGTAATGGTCAGAGCTCACCGCTGTAATGGTCAGAGTTGATGACTGTAATGGTCAGAGTTGATCACTGTAATAGTCAGAGTTGATTGCTGTAATGGTCAGAGTTGATCGCTGTAATGGTCAGAGTTGATGACTGTAATAGTCAGAGTTGATTGCTGTAATGGTCAGAGTTCATCGCTGTAATGGTCAGAGTTGATGACTGTAATAGTCAGAGTTGAACACTGTAATGGTCAGAGTTGATGACTGTAATGGTCAGAGTTGATCGCTGTAATGGTCAGAGCTGATCACTGTAATGGTCAGAGTTCATCGCTGTAATGGTCAGAGCTCACCGCTGTAATGGTCAGAGTTGATGACTGTAATGGTCAGAGTTGATTGCTGTAATGGTCAGAGTTGATCGCTGTAATGGTCAGAGTTCATCGCTGTAATAGTCAGAGTTGAACACTGTAATGGTCAGAGTTGAACACTGTAATAGTCAGAGTTGATGACTGTAATGGTCAGAGTTGATCGCTGTAATGGTCAGAGTTCATCGCTGTAATGGTCAGAGTTGATGGCTGTAATGGTCAGAGTTGATGACTGTAATAGTCAGAGTTGAACACTGTAATGGTCAGAGTTGATCACTGTAATGGTCAGAGTTGATGGCTGTAATGGTCAGAGTTGATGGCTGTAATGGTCAGAGTTGAACACTGTAATGGTCAGAGTTGATCACTGTAATGGTCAGAGTTTATATATATATATATATATATATATATATATATATATATATATATATATATATATATATATATATATATATATAAAATATTGTAACATTGATTATTTTTTGCATATATATATTGATGATACATTTATTATACATTATTATATATTAATTATATTTATATAATATTATACATATATTATCAAATTTATTATAAATTCTGATGTTTATTTTATTAATCATTAAAACTATTCACCTAAAGGTATGTTTACACTTAATTATCACATTATTTGAGATCTGATTGAATTTTGTGATTGTAACCTTAATTTTCAAGGCTGTTCAGCTTTTTCTGAGACAATGTCCACCCCCCTGTCCTGCCCAATACAGATGGAAGACTGACCATCAGAGTCTTCTCTCCATCTGACACCAACCAGCTCTCCTCTTCATTCGTGCCCTCTGCTACACCCTTAACTGCATCACTGTGTCATCCAGATGTACCAGCATCGAGATATGATGGGACTGTTTCAGCTCATTTCCACTTTTTCACTGCCTCAGTCGGAGACTGCCTCAGTCAGAGACTGCCTCTACCAGTTTCTAAAGCTTTAACCATCCAGACTTCAAACTTCAGAGACTCTCAGCTTTTATTCTGAACTGTAAATACTGTGTGACCAGAGGAGGATGGGTCTCCCCTTGAGAGTCTTGGTTCCTCCCAAGGTTTCTTCCTCCAGTCTGAGGGAGTTTTTCCTCGTCACCGTCGCCTCTGGCTTGCTCACTGGAGGATACATGTTGTGACTTCATGTTTTCATGTTTTCAAACTCCTGTAAAGCCGCTTTGAGACAACATCGCTGTAAAAAGTGCTACACAAATAAACTTGCCTTGACTTTCTAGTCATTTGAGAATCACATACAGGACCGGATCAACATACCATAATAATCACTCTGTAATCACATACACCACATTGGTTATATAATGTAAACAAGCTTTTGAATGGTAGTGTATCTGCTTAAACTCTACCGTCTCTAACGCCGGTTACAGATGTGAGTCGTAGGAAGCACCAGCTCTGTGGAAGGTTACTACACGCTGGCTGGCTTTGATATGTGCTAATTCATGAGCGTTCGTTTATTCTGAGAGTTTTTTTTTTTTTGCAAACACAACCTCACTACCGTGGAAGCATCCATCAAAGCTTGTGTGAAGTGGCTGGGGGGCGGGGGGTCCTGACCTGAGCTGGGGGCGACTGTATATTTATCCTTATGGTTATATACATGTGACTGAAAGGAAGTTGGTTACAACAGGTCCCCAGTTTAAGACCACAAATTGCACGTCTGCCTCTCAGAGAGCCCTGCCTGAGACAAAAACATGACACAGTGGTCCCTTCTGAACATTAAAGCCTGTTTAACCCTTCAATGCACAAGCTAAGCAAACCCCTTCTAATCCACAACATGGGACCCGTATTCATTACTATGTTACTGTATGTACTGCTGAGTATCTCTTTGATAAATCTATTAAAATCAGTTTAGATTTAAGATTCAAGAGTTTTACACTGTACAATGAAATTCTTACTTTGCTGCTCCTCCATTTATCAATAGATAAACATAACAAAAAAATAAATAATAAAAAATATATACAAAATATCCAAAGTATAATAATATATTACAGTTACATCTGCTTTTATGTGCACGTATGAAGGGCAGCAGCCATATTTATTTAATTCCTTAATGGTACACATGTTCATTAAAAATCTTGTTTTTGATCTTAAATCATTATTTTAATTCTCATTTATTTATTTCATGAACAAAAATAGTGGTTGTTAATGTGTTAACAACCGACTGCAAATGTTTACAAATGTTTACTATTAAACTCAATAGTGAACACATAAGGGTTCACTCTGACCCAAGTTGTGCGTTGGTAGTGATACAAAAATAACTTTTATTAACAAAGTAAATAAAATAAAACTGAAATCAGGATTTGTGATGATCAAACCCAAGTCAATTGAGGAATTCATGGAAGCTTGAATGATGAAATGAATTAATTGCAAAGATACAGAGAATTAAATCTCAGTCGGGTCACATTTAACCCAGGTTGTGCATCAAAGGGTTAAATAAAAAAGTAAAAAACAGCCTACTTTGCAGCTGTACAGACTGTAGCCTGAGCTACAAAACCCACCCCAGACCATAAAACACACCAACACCAAAGCTGTAGATACTGAAATCAATCAGGGTCTTCTGTGGGGGTCCTGGTCATTGAAGAAAAGCGATGTCAAGTAAAGAAGTACAAACAGTTTGTGACCTTATTTAAGTAGAAATGTTGGTTATTTATACTTTACTGGAGTAATTATTTTTCAGCTGAGTACTCCTTACATTTACACTCCATTATCAGTAATTTCTACTCCTTACATTTACACTCCATTATCAGTAATTTCTACTCCTTACATTTACACTCCATTATCAGTAATTTCTACTCCTTACATTTACACTACATTATCAGTACTTTCTACTCCTTACATTTACACTCCATTATCAGTAATTTCTACTCCTTACATTTACACTACATTATCAGTACTTTCTACTCCTTACATTTACACTCTGTTATCAGTACTTTCTACTCCTTACATTTACACTCCATTATCAGTACCTTCTACTCCTTACATTTACACTCTATTATCAATACTTTCTACTCCTTACATTTACACTCCATTATCTGTACTTTCTACTCCTTACATTTACACTCCATTATCAGTAATTTCTACTCCTTACATTTACACTACATTATCAGTACGTTCTACTCCTTACATTTACACTCCATTATCAGTAATTTCTACTCCTTACATTTACACTACATTATCAGTACTTTCTACTCCTTACATTTACACTCTGTTATCAGTACTTTCTACTCCTTACATTTACACTCCATTATCAGTACTTTCTACTCCTTACATTTACACTCCATTATCAGTACTTTCTACTCCTTACATTTACACTCCATTATCAATACTTTCTACTCCTTACATTTACACTACATTTCAGTACTTTTCTACTCCTTACATTTTACACTACATTATCTGTACTTTCTACTCCTTACATTTACACTACATTATCAGCACTTTCGACTCTTTACATTTACACTCCCTTTATCAATACTTTCTACTCCTTACATTTACACTACATTATCAGTACTTTCTACTCCTTACATTTACACTACATTATCAATACTTTCTACTTCTTACATTTACACTCCATTATCAATACTTTCTACTCCTTACATTTACACTCTATTATCAGTACTTTCTACTCCTTACATTTACACTCCATTATCAGTACTTTCTACTCCTTACATTTACCCTCCATTATCAGTAACTTTCTACTCCTTACATTTACACTCCATTATCAATACTTTCTACTCCTTACATTTACACTCCATTATCAATACTTTCTACTCCTACATTTACACTCTATTATCAGTACTTTCTACTCTTACATTTACACTCTATTATCAGTACTTTCTACTCCTTAAATTTACCCACCATTATCAGTACTTTCTACTCCTTACATTTACCCTCCATTATCAGTACTTTCTACTCCTTACATTTACACTCCCATTATCAGTACTTTCTACTCCTTACATTTACACTCCATTATCAGTACTTTATATTCCTTACATTTACACTCCATTATCAGTACTTTCTACTTCTTACATTTACACTCCATTATCAGTACTTTCTACTCCTTACATTTACACTCCATTATCAGTACTTTCTACTCCTTACATTTACACTCCATTATCAGTACTTTTCTACTCCTTACATTTACACTCCATTATAAGTACTTTCTACTCCTTACATTTACACTCCATTATCAGTAATTTTCTACTCCTTACATTTACACTCCATTATCAGTAATTTCTACTCCTTACATTTACACTACATTATCAGTACTTTCTACTCCGTTACATTTACACTCCATTATCAGTAATTTCTACTCCTTACATTTACACTACATTATCAGTACTTTCTACTCCTTACATTTACACTCTGTTATCAGTACTTTCTACTCCTTACATTTACACTACATTATCAGTACTTTCTACTCCTTACATTTACACTACATTATCTGTACTTTCTACTCCTTACATTTACACTACATTATCAGTACTTTCTACTCCTTACATTTACACTCCATTATCAATACTTTCTACTCCTTACATTTACACTACATTATCAGTACTTTCTACTCCTTACATTTACACTACATTATCAATACTTTCTACTTCTTACATTTACACTCCATTATCAATACTTTCTACTCCTTACATTTACACTCCATTATCAGTACTTTCTACTCCTTACATTTACACTCCATTATCAGTACTTTCTACTCCTTACATTTACACTCCATTATAAGTACTTTCTACTCCTTACATTTACACTCCATTATCAGTAATTTCTACTCCTTACATTTACACTCCATTATCAGTAATTTCTACTCCTTACATTTACACTACATTATCAGTACTTTCTACTCCTTACATTTACACTCCATTATCAGTACTTTCTACTCCTTACATTTACAATCCATTATCAGTACTTTCTACTCCTTACATTTAGAATCTGTTATCAGTACTTTCTACTCATTACATTTACACTACAATATCAGTACTTTCTACTCCTTATATTACACAGCATTATTGTACTTTATATTCCTTACATTTACACTCCATTATCTGTACTTTCTACTCCTTACATTTAAACTCCATTATCAGTACTTTCTACTCCTTACATTTACACTCCATTATCAGTACTTTCTACTCCTTACATTTACACTACATTATCAATACTTTCTACTTCTTACATTTACACTCCATTATCAATACTTTCTACTCCTTACATTTACACTCTATTATCAGTACTTTCTACTCCTTACATTTACACTCCATTATCAGTACTTTCTACTCCTTACATTTACCCTCCATTATCAGTACTTTCTACTCCTTACATTTACACTCCATTATCAATACTTTCTACTCCTTACATTTACACTCCATTATCAATACTTTCTACTCCTTACATTTACACTCTATTATCAGTACTTTCTACTCCTTACATTTACACTCTATTATCAGTACTTTCTACTCCTTAAATTTACCCTCCATTATCAGTACTTTCTACTCCTTACATTTACCCTCCATTATCAGTACTTTCTACTCCTTATATTTACACTCCATTATCAGTACTTTCTACTCCTTACATTTACACTCCATTATCAGTACTTTATATTCCTTACATTTACACTCCATTATCAGTACTTTCTACTTCTTACATTTACACTCCATTATCAGTACTTTCTACTCCTTACATTTACACTCCATTATCAGTACTTTCTACTCCTTACATTTACACTCCATTATCAGTACTTTCTACTCCTTACATTTACACTCCATTATAAGTACTTTCTACTCCTTACATTTACACTCCATTATCAGTACTTTATATTCCTTACATTTACACTCCATTATCAGTACTTTCTACTTCTTACATTTACACTCCATTATCAGTACTTTCTACTCCTTACATTTACACTCCATTATCAGTACTTTCTACTCCTTACATTTACACTCCATTATCAGTACTTTCTACTCCTTACATTTACACTCCATTATCAGTACTTTCTACTTCTTACATTTACACTCCATTATCAGTAATTTCTACTCCTTACATTTACACTCCATTATCAGTACTTTCTACTCCTTACATTTACACTCCATTATCAGTACTTTCTACTCCTTACATTTACACTCCATTATAAGTACTTTCTACTCCTTACATTTACACTCCATTATCAGTACTTTCTACTCCATACATTTACACTCCATTATCAGTATGTTCTACTGCTTACATTTACACTCCATTATCAGTACTTTCTACCCCTTACATTTACACTCCATTATCAGTACTTTCTACTCCTTACATTTACACTCCATTATCAGTACTTTCTACTCCTTACATTTACACTCCATTATCTGTACTTTCTACTCCTTACATTTTAATCATAGTCTTGTTACTCCTATTTCATTTCAGTTTGTTTACATTCATGTACATTTACATTCCAGTAAAGATTATTGATAACATGTCTTTGAAGTTGGATTTCATTACAATACTTATAGACAACTAGTCATCATATCTTCTGCTCTATGAAGCACATGTTAATGTTCAGTAGTAACAGATATGCTTCTTTAATATATTTACATTGTACTAAACTACATTTATGTTTAATGGGTGTATATGAGCTGAAACAGGAAGCCTAGCGCATCCCAAATTTATCAACATTAATATTTTAATATAACATTATAGTCATTATGACTTTTAGAAGAATGGGGTTTTTGGGGAGGTGGGCTAGTGCACTATAGACCTTGTGGTGCGGCCTGAGCTTTTATCCTTAACGGAATTTATTTTCCTTACATTACTTTTACTTTTATACTTTAAGTAGTTCTGAAAGCAGTACTTTTAAACTTTTACTGCAGTAAAACTCTTCAGTTGAAACTTCAGCTTCTACAGAAGTATTTTAAACTCTAGTATCTATACTTCTACCTGAGTAATGAATGTGATTACTTTTGACACCTTTGTTAAAGAACAGAGTAATAAAGTATACAGAGAATCAGATGAACTACAGTCTGTAAGTGGAGCTCCTGTATGGTCAGTGGAGCTGATACAGTGGACAGTGAGTGGAGCTCCTGTATGGTCAGTGGAGCTGATACAGTGGACAGTGAGTGGAGCTCCTGTATGGTCAGTGGAGCTGATACAGTGGACAGTGAGTGGAGCTCCTGTATGGTCAGTGGAGCTGATACAGTGGACAGTGAGTGGAGCTCCTGTATGATCAGTGAAGCTGATACAGTGGACAGTGAGTGGAGCTCCTGTATGGTCAGTGGAGCTGATACAGTGGACAGTGAGTGGAGGTGCTGTATGGTCAGTGGAGCTGATACAGTGGACAGTGAGTGGAGGTGCTGTATGGTCAGTGGAGCTGATACAGTGGACAGTGAGTGTAGATACTAGTAGGTGTATGTAATGTAGTGTTGAACATACAAACAAACAAACAAACATACAAACAAAAGCTGCCACACTTTCAGCAAATAAACAGTAATTAAACCTTATGTGTGTCCAATGCACTTATACCATCACCACACACTCACACACACACCATGCCACTGTGTCACTGCTGCGCTGAGAATGGACCAGCAGTCAGTCAGTGGTGGTCCTCTGGTGGTCTTTTTGTTTATTAATGAATGAGGTTCGTTTGAAAACTGAAGTGAACAGTGGAAATTAACCTTTAAGCTTCTTATCTGTTGCTCTTTTTCTGACACATAGGAAAAATTACGGGTCCGGCATTCGGGCTCGTGGCTGTATCTTGGCATCGCAGGCTTCAGCTGCAGGTGGTATCTGTTTAAGACATCACGTATGTGTGTGATTAATCTAAACAGGTCATCTCTCCCCTTCGCTCCCTTCGCGCTGTGGATCACAGGAGGGACAGCGTCAGGGGCCAGTGTGAGGGTGGACAGAGGCGCTGACCTACAACGCAGCGCAGGCACACAAAGCCACACATCTCAGTCTGATCAAAGTCTGCACACACAAACCAAAAGTGCAAGCGCGCTCAGTCAGCCCGGGAGCTGGGAATTCCCGCCATGTGTCTTAGGGGAAGCAACACATACACACCCTCCGCTCCCAAAGCCCCCCGAGAGCGCAGAGGTTATATATATATATATTTATATATTTCTTTACACTCTGGTTTATAATGACCTCTATGCTCATCCTGTGATTCAGTTCCCCCCCAAAATCTTCCCATTAAAATAATAAAATCAGTTTATATACCTGTAAAAATATAAATATTTAAATATTAAATACTGTTCATTAACGGCTGAACACTGTATTTTATTGTGAGATCAACTCATTTTCTGTAATAACACCAATCGAGATGAAGCATTTTAACTCTTTCAGCTGCAAAGCATCTCACGGAGTTGGTTTTTAACTCACTCACGTTCAGCAGGCTGTCAACTCTCCACCAGGGGGCGCTTTTAGCACTTCAGCAGCGTTCAGCCTACTGTATATCCTACTGTATCATGGTACAGCCTCAAAGTGGGTCTATTATGCGCATCTACAATATACATACAGTAGATTTAGAGCTCCTGTGTCTTTAAGCCCCGCCTCCTGATTTGCCCAGTGGATTCTGATTGGTAAGCTCACCCAATTCTATTCTGATCGGTCCACCGCCAGAGAGGTTAATAGTGGTAGTGGCGTCCAACTACGAGTCCCGTCCCTGCAGGTGGGCAGTAAGGACTGTTTTACCAGATGATGTCACCTTGTAACAGAGAAAAGGGCTGAACTTCTAATGAGGTTTCCAGCAGCTGAGAAAAGTGGTTTCTGTGTCTGGTGTGTAACTTCGGGCTTCAGAATTTCGCAGAACATGTCCATACTTCAACAAAAAGCTTCAACAAACTGAAAAAGCATGAAAGGTCCCCTTTAAACAAGAAAGGAAGACAGGACCTCAGTAGTGCACGGCAGAACTCAATTCTCCAAAGGCTGATATACACAAATTGACCTGTAGATATCTGCTCCTCCAGCGATTCTTATTAAATGAAGGCTATTAATGAGGAGTTTGTCCTCCTTCTCTGCAGAAACAGCCTGTGCTCTTCTGGGAAGCCTTTACAGTTGATGCTGCCACAAGAGCATTAGTGAGGTCAAGTGTTTGTTCTGTATTGAACAGAGCTCCAGAGAATGCAGTTCCACTACTCCATAGTCCAATGCTGGGGGGGTTTAAACCCCTCTACCCCATTCTTGACATTGGGCATGGTGACCTCAGACTCAAGTGTAGCTGCTCCAGAGCGTGCCATTCTATTGGTCAGTGCTTTTCTATGGTGATTATACAAACTCTGTTTGACCTGCATGACCTCACAACACTTAAAGGACTGTGTGGGTAAACTCAGGCGTGTAATGTGAGTGTGCAAGACCTTTTCAACGTTTTAATCTTTTAGTATCAACCACAAGAAGAAGCATTCACATGAAACGTTCAGCACAGGATGATTAAATGGCAAATGAGCTCAACTATAGACCTTATCAGTTTCCCTGAAGAGCTGAATGTGCTTCATCAGCAGAGATTACGTCCTTTGTGAGATGCGACTAGTTGAGACTAGTTGAGTCACATGAGATTAAATATGTGTGTAATTCTATGAATGTGCCTAGATTAACGGGGTATAGGCTGTCAGGACTATACAACAGGACATCCATCCATCCATCCATCCATCCATCCATCCATCCATCCATCCATCCATCCATCCATCCATCCATCCATCCATCCATCCATCTTCCCCTTAATCCCGCTGGTCGAGGTCACAAGGGGGCTGGAGCCAATCCCAGCGTCATCAGGTGAAGGTGGGGTACACCGTGGACAGGTCGCCAGTCCATCACATGGCCAACACACACTCACACTCACACCTATGGACAGTTTAGAGTGAGCGATTAACCTACACACACTGCAAATTCATACTGGTTTATAATCAATTCACAACAATTACTGTTAAACTATAAACACTATACATACACTGCAGATTCATACTGGATTAAATTCCCTCCACAGTTATTACTCTCAGACTGTAAAATCCACAAACACTGCAGATTCATACTGGATTAAAATCTTCCTACAATTATTACTATCAGACGGTAAAATCTACACACACTGCAGATTCATACTGGATTAAAATCATTCCACAGTTATTACTGTCAGACTGTAAACACTACACACACTGCAGATTCATACTGGATTAAATTCACTCCACAGTTATTACTGTCAGACTGTAAACACTACACACACTGCAGATTCATACTGGATTAAAATCATTCCACAGTTATTACTGTCAGACTGTAAACACTACACACACTGCAGATTCATACTGGATTAAATTCACTCCACAGTTATTACTGTCAGACTGTAAACACTACACACACTGCAGATTCATACTGGATTAAAATCACTCCACAGTTATTACTGTCAGACTGTAAAATCTACATACACTGCAGATTCATACTGGATTATAATCACTCCACAGTTATTACTGTCAGACTGTAAAATCTACACACACTGCAGATTCATACTGGATTAAAATCACTCCACAGTTATTACTGTCAGACTGTAAACAGTACACACACTGCAGATTCATACTGGATTAAAATCATTCCACAGTTATTACTGTCAGACTGTAAAATCTACACACACTGCAGATTCATACTGGATTAAAATCATTCCACAGTTATTACTGTCAGACTGTAAAATCTACACACACTGCAGATTCATACTGGATTAAAATCATTCCACAGTTATTACTGTCAGACTGTAAAATCTACACACCACTGCAGATTCATACTGGATTAAATATCATTCCACAGTTATTACTGTCAGACTGTAAAATCTACACACACTGCAGATTCATACTGGATTAAAATCATTCCACAGTTATTACTGTCAGACTGTAAAATCTACACACACTGCAGATTCATACTGGATTAAAATCATTCCACAGTTATTACTGTCAGACTGTAAAATCTACACACACTGCAGATTCATACTGGATTATAATCACTCCACAGTTATTACTGTCAGACTGTAAAATCTACACACACTGCAGATTCATACTGGATTATAATCACTCCACAGTTATTGCTGCCAGACTGTAAACACTACACACACTGCAGATTCATACTGGATTAAAATCATTCCACAGTTATTACTGTCAGACTGTAAAATCTACACACACTGCAGATTCATACTGGATTATAATCATTCCACAGTTATTACTGTCAGACTGTACACACTACACACAGTGCAGATTCATACTGGATTATAATCACTCCACAGTTATTACTGTCAGACTGTACACACTACACACACTGCAGATTCATACTGGATTACAATCACTCCACAGTTATTACTGTCAGACTGTAAAATCTACACACAGTGCAGATTCATACTGGATTATAATCACTCCACAGTTATTACTGTCAGACTGTAAAATCCACACGCACTGCAGATTCATACTGGATTAAAATCATTCCACAGTTATTACTGTTAGACTGTAAACACTACACACACTGCAGATTCATACTGGATTATAATCATTCCACAGTTATTACTGTCAGACTGTAAACACTACACACACACTGCAGATTCATACTGGAATTAAAAGATCATGTGGGTAATTCCCAGACCAGAAGAATCCCACCCGAGCTCTAGTAAGTGATTAATGTCACTGGGGGAACTGACTAACACCGGCGTACTCGTGCCCACAGGAAAAACAGCTCTTTGTCAGCTTCTCAAACGATGAGATTCACATCTCCCTCCTCCGAAATCACAATGAGAGCAAAGCCGCACATCTGCATCAGTCTGGAGAAATCTGCAGAGAGCATCAGACTTTCAGAGAGAGCCGCGCTCTGGCCCTCTTTCTTCCCATAGATAAAATCACCAGCCACGCTCAGCCTGACCAATCAGGCTCCTCCAGCACGAGTGTGACCTGGTTGTCGTGCTGACAGAAGCGTCTGAACCAAACGGCCGCTGATTGAGGGGTAGATGTGCTCAGACTAAACCAACCCCCCCTCCCCCCCACCCCGTGTTTATGGCAGGGTGTCAGTAATGATGGGGTTGAGGGTGGGGAAGGGATAGCTTTTCATTGTCACATTGCTCAAAACAAAATATTGACCAAACAGTAACTGCAGCCCGCAGATTTGTCATTCTGCTCGGCCTCTACTGTCTCCGAGCGCCGACTTTTTCCCCTCACGCTCGGCTTTTCTTTTTTTTTAGGCCAGCCCGAGTGTATAAGTGTAACTTTTTCGTGTCTTGTATATGGAAATCATCAGATTTTTTTTTATGTGTGTTTCTTTAATCCAGAGTCAAACCATATGTGGAGCTTTCATATTTTCCACAATAAGAGCTTAAACACAACAAGGTCAAACCAGAGACAGTCATAACAGTGACATGGCACAGTCATAACACTCACTGAGGACACTTTATTATAACTTTCCTTAATAAACCAGTGAAGATATTATTAGGTGATCAGAATACTCTGTTGATCGGAAAACTCTGGATATTCAGTAGTGCACAAAAGTTTTAGTCACTTTGGGGACATTAGTATATATAAAAAGCTTTATTTCCAGACAGGAAGCTTTTATTCACTCAGTAAACACTTTATTATTAAATATTAAACAGTATTAATAGAGTAAGTAGTGCTTTTCCATACATCAGTGTGTTTATTTAACTCTTTCCAAGCTTCTCCTAAACAACCCAGTATTATTATCAGTTCTCATCTAATACCTGCTTTGACTGCTCAGTACTTCATTAAGATAAATCAAGATTTGCTGCTGAAGGAACTGAAACACATTCATACATTGTCTGGGGCGTCCAGGAGAAATCTGGAACCTAACTTTGTTCTTCAAACTGGATCAAGATCTGATCTACTTCTCTCACAATAACATATTCATATTACTTTGTATTGTATGTCTGATTATTTACATCTGTTCTAATCAGATCTGCTGTTATTACTGGTGAACATACACTAATTGATCAGATAAAGACTTTAAACTTAATTTTGAAATTTAATTCAAGTTTATTTGTATTTTAACAACGATGTTGTCACAAAGCAGCTCTACAGAAGTTTGAAAACATATAGTTACAACATGTATCCTCCAGTGAGCAAGCCAGAGGTGACGGTGTTGAGGAAAAACTCCCTCAGACTGGAGGAAGAAACCTTGGGAGGAACCAAGACTCTCAAGTGGAGACCCATCCTCCTCTGATCAAACAGTATTTAGAGTTTAATAAACTAAACACCAAAGAAAAGCTGAGAGAGTCTCTGTTTGACGTCTGGATGGTAAAGCTTTAGAAACTGCACTGGTAGAGGCAGTCTCTGACTGAGGCAGTCTCTGACTGAAAGCAGACATTGTCCTTGAAATTGTGTGCAAATTTTGTGAGACCAATAGGAACGCTCAGAAACTGACAGTAGGTTATCAAACCCATCTCATAATAAAAGAGGTTTAATGTGTTTAATGCAGTTTGGATTTAAAACGTTTATGATCAGTTTGTGTAGTGAGGTATATTTATACAACAGTAAATTCATAGTAATTCGTTTGCCATTAGGTTTTAAAGCAGGCGTATGTGTGAGTGTATATGTTCTATATTGTTGCCGTTGCCATTTTTTATATAACATTTTGTTATATAAAATAGAATGAATAGAAATAATAAAAAAAATTAACAATTTGTTTTTACATTGTTTTGTATTATAAGTTATTTATATAAATTCATATTTTCTGTTCTGGTGATGTTACTGGTTTGGGTTACAGAAACCACATACACAGTTTTTTTGCAATGTGTCCAAATGCCATGATGAGTGGACCAATAGGAATGGTCCAAAATGACTTCCATTCAAACAACTACGAACGTTTTCTCCTATTCCTTCTGGAGTTATCATTCTGGAGGTTTTGTTTTCCTAAAATATCATGGCTTGTATCTACATAGTCATTTTCAGTGAATGTAATTTAACTCTAAGCACATTGTCAAATATGTGTTACTGTGTATTATTTTTTTTGTGATTTGAAAATTAGATTTGTTTGTATTATCTGCCAATATTATGATGAATGGACCAAAAGAAACATCTTAAAAACGCTCAAAATAAGAAAACAATGTATGTCCATTTTTACTTTTCTACAATATTGGAATTCGTCAGCTGCCCTTTACATTTTGGGACAATTTTATGATGAATGGACCAATAAAAATGCTCTAAAACTGCTGTTAACATTGTCTCTGACATACATTTGACCGTCTTTATTAAACATAACAACAAAAAATACTACAGATTGCTGAAATTGTTTATTTTTACACTTTTTGTATATAGTTGCTGTCCAAAGAAAAACATGTATCCATTTTTGTTGATTTTTATTTTTCTACGTCGTTTGAACATGACTGCTGCCGTTTATATTTTATGATGAATGGAAAAATTGCTGTTTATTTACTCCATTTTACATGCTGGAGAAAAAATTAAATAGAATATTTAAAATAATGTTACTTTGTATTTTATGTATGATTATCTACATCTGTTCTAATCAGATCTGCTGTTCTTACTGGTGAACATACACTTATTGATCAGATAAAGACTTTAAACTATCAGCTTAAATTTGAAAGAAGATGTTATTCCTGAAATAGTGTGCAATTTTTGTGGGTCCAATAGGAATGCTCAGAAACTAATAATAAATAAAAGTTTAATGTGTTTAATGCATTTTGGATTTAAAACTTTTATGATCAGTTTGTGTAGAGAGTAATACAACATACAACTGTAAATTCGTAGTAATTTGCCATTAGGGTTTAAAGCAGGCGTATGTGTAATTGTATATGTTCTATATTGTTGCTGTTGCCATTATTTATATATTTGTTAAAAATATATAAATAGAAATGATAAAAATAGAACAATTAATTTTACATTTATTTGTATTATAAGTTATTTATATAAATTCATTTTTTCTGTTCTAGTAGTGTTACTGTTTTGGGGGACAGAGACCACATACACAGTTTTTTGCAATGTGTCCGAATGCCATGATGAGTGGACCAATAGAAATGGTCCAAAATTACTTCCATTCAAACAGGTATGGTGTAGAATTGTATTAATTTTGCTATTATTTTTTAAAGCAGGTTTAAATGTATATGCTCTATATTGCTGCTCTTTTATTTTTTTATATAAAATTATGTATTTAAATAAAATTAAAAGTTCAAAAATTGGGAAAATTGACATTTTTTTTAAAAAGTATTTCTTGTTTTTTTGTATATTTTGTGCCAGTTTTACGATAAATTACTTGGAAAAAAGTCTGTTTAAACAACTAAACCACAACAATAGAAACTATGGTGTATAATTGCCATATATGAGTTATTTACAGTGGATGTGTTGACATACTGCCACATAGAAATTCAACAATAACATGGAATTTGACTACAAACTTTTTTGCACGACTCTAATTGTGCAGTAAGATTATATACTGGAACAAAATATGACTTCACATGATGTAACGTTTGCATCATACCTACACAAACAAAATATATATAAGCGACAAAGTTGCCGGAATGTGTTTCCTGAGTACATTTGGTGCATCACTGGATTTGCATGTACTGTATCTGAGCACCGCATTCACTGCATCAGCGATATGGGCTCGCGTCCCTCTGCCTGTCCCCGCATTCCTCTGTGACTGTAAATAAACAGGGTCATGCTACAGCTCATTATCTAGTTAGAGAGCGAGAGAGAAGGAGAGAGAGAGACAGACAGAGAGGGAGTGATATTGGTGGTCCCACAGCACTCTCTTTGCCTTTGGCCAAGCAGCAGTGCCCTCGGACCTGAGCTGATTAGAGACGCTAGCCTCAGTATGGCTTTAGCTCAGCACCCATGGCTATTTATAGGTAATGGGGAGCCGAAGTCACATGGGGGGGTGAAGAAGGGCCAGGAAGGCCACAGAGGTGTCCAGCCACTGGCTAACTAGCACAAACTCGGCCTGCCCACGTAAAGCCCCAGCCGTCGCCTCGCATTACAGATGGAATCATTTGATTTGATTCAGACAGCTGGACAAATAAATCAGAACAACAGAACCAATCAGTTCACTTCATAATCTAACATTCTAACATCTACATTCAAATAACTGCAGATTCTGAGATATATATAGACAGTATATAGTTCATTTCAAATTTAATATCTATACACCAACTCAATTTGGTGAATCTCTACTTCCCTACTATCCCATTTTCAAGATTCCATGTTAAACTACAGCATTGTGTCACTCAAATGTTTATTTAGTTTGAGGCAGATTTCAGTAGATGACGAGAGATGGCAAGTACAGAAAGAACAAGGAAATTCAGGGAGAAATTAAATGCAGATTCTGTAAGATTCCTGAGGAAAAGACGAGGAAAGTAAATGGAAACATTTAACTTATTGATAGTGATGCAGGGTGCTGCATCATATAGCCTATGCCAGTTGTACCATGTGTAGTTATATTGAGACTAAGTTGAAAAGCACATTATACATTACATTCTATTGTTGAATGTAAATTTCAGGAAAAAATCTACAAGACCACATATATATTCAGAAATATAAGAGTTGGTAGAATAAAACCCAGTGATTTCCAAGACTTACATTTGAGATTTTTTTTTTTACTTTTTTTTCATCCAAATATGTCAACCACCCATATGCATTTACACCAGTCAGCCACAACAAACACACACACACACACACACACACTCAGACTTCTAATACAGATTTTTGCATACAGATTGTTGTGTGGTGTGATTCGTCATATGGCGGGACACCATGTCATTTGGTGTGACATTCAGAATTCTGAAACAAATGAAGGCTTTTTGGTTATTAATCATAAACTCATCAGTGTGACAGATGGGGAATAGTGCCATCAAAGGTTACAAGAATTTTGGTACTTTTATAACAAGCTAAATTAAATTAAGCCAAATTAATTTGAAGTATATTGAAAGATTACAAGTAAACGTCTTCCTATAAGTGTTGATGAAGTGAAATAATGCAAAAGGTAATATATTTGCACATGAGAAATGTTATACTTTTATATAGTACTGATAAGAAATCAGGATAAATTGACTTACATTATCTCATTATACCTCTTTTTAATTTAATACACAATAACATTCATGTCACACCAAAACCATAAACTAGTGAATGAAAAATCTACAAGACTATTATATATATATATATATATAGAGTTGGTAGAATATAACCCAGTGATTTCCATGACTTACATTTGAGATAAAAAAAAAAAATTAAAAAAAATCAGCCAAACATGTCAACCACCCATATGGATTTACACCAGTCAGCCACAACAATAACACAGTAACACCACCACTTAGTATCTCCACTCACTGTCCACTGTATCAGCTCCACTGACCATGCAGGAGCTCCACTCACTGTCCACTGCATCAGCTCCACTGACCATACAGGACCTCCACTCACTGTCCACTCTATCAGCTCCACTGACCATACAGGACCTCCACTCACTGTCCACTGTATTAGCTCCACTGACCATACAGGAGCTACACTCACTGTCCACTGTATCAGCTCCACTGACCATACAGGAGCTCCACTCACTGTCCACTGTATCAGCTCCACTGACCATACAGGAGCTCACTCACTGTCCACTGTATCAGCTCCACTGACCATACAGGACCTACACTCACTGTCCACTGTATCAGCTCCACTGACCATACAGGACCTACACTCACTGTCCACTGTATCAGCTCCACTGACCATACAGGACCTATACTCACTGTCCACTGTATCAGTCCACTGACCATACAGGGACCTACACTCACTGTCCACTGTATCAGCTCCACTGACCATACAGGACCTACACTCACTGTCCACTGTATCAGCTCCACTGACCATAACAGGAGCTACACTCACTGTCCACTGTATCAGCTCCACTGACCATACAGGAGCTCCACTCACTGTCCACTGTATCAGCTCCACTGACCATACAGGACCTACACTCACTGTCCACTGTATCAGCTCCACTGCCCTACAGGAGCTCCACTCACTGTCCACTGTATCAGCTCCACTGACCATACAGGACCTCCACTCACTGTCACCTGTATCAGCTCCACTGACCATACAGACCTCCACTCACTGTCCACTGTATCAGCTCCACTGACCATACAGGACCTCCACTCACTGTCCACTGTATCAGCTCCACTGATCATACAGGAGCTCCATTTACAGACTGTAGTTCATCTGATTCTCTGTATACTTTATTACTCTGTTCTTTAATGATTAGGACCCCCACAGGACCACCACAGGGCAGATACTATTAGGAATGGGGGTCATTCTCAGCACTGCAGTGACACTGACCTGGTGATGCTGTGTTAGTGTGTGTTGTGCTGGTGTGAGTGGATCAGACACGGCAGTGCTGCTGCTGCTGGAGTGTTTAAGCACCTTGTCAGTGTCACTGCTGGACTGAGAATCTTCCACCAACCAAAACTATCCAGACAGCAGTGTCCTGTGGGCGGCGTCCTGTGTCCACTGATGAAGAACTAGAGGAACACAGACTGTGCAGCAGCAGATGAGCTACTGTCTCTGACTTTACATCTACAAGGTGGACCAGCAAGTAGTAGGAGTGTCTAATAGAGTGTTTAAAGACCCCAAGAGCAATGCTGTTTCTGATCCACTCACATCAGCACAACACACACTAACACACCACCACCACAGTGTCATGCAGGGCTGAGAATGGCCCACCAATAATTTAGAAAAGGAACAAAATGCTTGTGCCCGTCAGCCCCTCGTGGACATCTAATCTTTTTCTAAAGCTGGTTTAAGTTTGGCCCCCAAAGCTCAGGGACCACCACATGTTCCTTTATGATAGAGGACTAATGCATGTCATCATATCACCAAAGCCTCCCATCTTTAAAACGGGAACTTTAAAGAAGGAAAAAGAGTGTTATTATCTTTAATGTGCTGTAACCCCTCAGACGCTGGAGGTCGGCACACTAGTGTCTGGAATTTAGAAACAGGCTTCAAAAGTTTGGGATCACTGGCTATAATAAAACATAAAAGACATACATGTAATAGATACATATAAGAGATCTATTCTGATTGGATTCTGATGCTATCACCCTGTAGAGGTAACATTCAGAATGTCATATATATATATATATATATATATATATATATATATATATATATATATATATATATATATATATATATATATATATATATATAATCACATAGAGGAATTCAAGATCTCTGCATTTAACCCCTCCGTGCAGTGAAACACTCACACACTAGTGAACAGACACACTAGGGGTCACTGGGCATGCTTGCTCGGAGTGGTGGGCAGCCCTACCACAGCACCTGGAGAGCAGTCAGGGGCTAGGTGCCTTTCTCAAGGGCACTTCAGTCGTGTCCTATTGGTTCATGGGATGGAACCTGCAACCTTCCAGTCACAAGGCAGGGTCCCTAACCTCCAGCCCACAACTGCCCCAATATATAAATATATAAATATACTGAACGGTATGTGTGATGTGTTGGTGTTTCAGTAGCTGATGGTATAAGATGCTGATACTAGGTAACTTAAATATACAGGATATGCCAACATAACACAAGTTAGAAATAATGATGGTCCGGACCTTGGCCTGAGGAGATCTCTTCTAACTGGACCTTACTGAACTCTATTTAAATACCCCTGATATAACGTGACTTGTGTATACTGTAGACTTCTGTTTACTCTTCAGCTCTTCACGCTCATAAATTACTTAACCTACGTACCTTCATAAGAGTTTATATAACTTGGAGGAGTAACTGAATGAAACGCTGATGTGACTAAGCAGAAGCGAGCAGATATAAAAGGTACCGTGGTTTTATTTACAGGCAGCGAGAGAAGGTTAACAAAGATAGCTGTTAACCAGAGGACGAATACCAGAGCAACCATAACCACAAAGGAGAGACACACCAAAACCAGAGTAACTGACCAAAAATGACAAACAAACCAGCACAAAGGCAGAACAAAACCAAGAAAAAGCAAAAACCAAGACGCAAAGCAGAGATCATACACAGCAGTACAGTCAGGAGCACGGGCAGGGCGCTCAGTGAGCAGCAATGTTTGCAATAGCTCACAAAAACCTAAACAAGAATCTCCAAAACAGCAACTTCACAGGAGAAGACAAAAACAGTCTTCACTTACAGTGTAAGTCAATGGAACCAGAATTTACTCAAGCTATTTTGGAGTCTTTCTATTGGTCCATTCATCATGAAATTATTATATAATGTAAACGGCAGCTACTGCACTGCGATGATGTAGAAAAATGAAAATCAACAAAAATGGACATACATGCTTACCTTGGACATAGATCTCTATTTTTGATTATTTTAATTTTTCTACATTGTTTAAACAAAACAGCTGCTCTTTACAGCCTGTAAAAGTTTTATGATGAATGGACCAACAGGTAATGAGAATTAAGACATCTGAGGTGTGTCTGAAATCTCCTACTAGTCAGTAGGTACTGGATTAGAGTCAGTACGTACTGCTCAAGCGTACTAGTTGCGCTCGCCTACTGACTTACTACTGAGTATTCAGACATACTAGCCACGCTCGCCTACTGATTTACTACTGAGTATTCACACATACTAGCCACGCTCACCTACTGATTTACTACTGAGTATTCAGACATACTAGCCACGCTCACCTACTGACTTCACTACTGAGTATTCAGACATACTAGCCGCGCTCGCCTACTGATTTACTACTGAGTATTTAGACATACTAGCCGCGCTCGCCTACTGATTTCACTACTGAGTATTCAGACATACTAGCCACGCTCGCCTACTGATTTACTACTGAGTATTCAGACATACTAGCCACGCCGCCCTACTGATTTACTACTGAGTATTCAGACATACTAGCCACGCTCGTCTACTGATTTACTACTGAGTATTCAGACATACTAGCCGCGCTCGCCTACTGATTTACTACTGAGTATTCAGACATACTAGCCACGCTTGCCTACTGATTAACTACTGAGTATTCAGACATACTAGCCACGCTCACCTACTGATTTACGACTGAGTATTCAGACATACTAGCCGCACTCGCCTACTGATTTACTACTGAGTATTCAGACATACTAGCCGCGCTCGCCTACTGATTTACTACTGAGTATTCAGACATACTAGCCACGCTCGCCTACTGATTTACTACTGAGTATTAGACATACTAGCCACGCTCGCCTACTGATTTACTACTGAGTATTCAGACATACTAGCCACGCTCGCCTACTGATTTACTACTGAGTATTCAGACATACTAGCCGCGCTCGCCTACTGATTTACTACTGAGTATTTAGACATACTAGCCACGCTCGCCTACTGATTTACTACTGAGTATTCAGACATACTAGCCGCGCTCGCCTACTGATTTACTATTGAGTATTCAGACATACTAGCCGCGCTCGCCTACTGATTTCACTACTGAGTATTCAGACATACTAGCCACGCTCGCCTACTGATTTACTACTGAGTATTCAGACATACTAGCCGCGCTCGCTTACTGATTAACTACTGAGTATTCAGACATACTAGCCGCGCTCGCCTACTGATTTACTACTGAGTATTCAGACATACTAGCCGCGCTCACCTACTGATTTCACTACTGAGTATTCAGACATACTAGCTGCACTCGCCTACTGATTTACTACTGAGTACTCAGACATACTAGCCGCGCTCGCCTACTGATTTACTACTGAGTATTCAGACATACTAGCCGCGCTCGCCTACTGATTTACTACTGAGTATTTAGACATACTAGCCGCGCTCGCCTACTGATTTACTACTGAGTACTCAGACATACTAGCCGCGCTCGCCTACTGATTTACTACTGAGTACTCAGACATACTAGCCGCGCTCGCCTACTGATTTACTACTGAGTATTCAGACATACTAGCCGCGCTCGCCT
Organism: Megaleporinus macrocephalus; assembly: GCA_021613375.1. Classification (NCBI taxonomy): domain Eukaryota; kingdom Metazoa; phylum Chordata; class Actinopteri; order Characiformes; family Anostomidae; genus Megaleporinus; species Megaleporinus macrocephalus. Next base: position 5,399,915 of record CM038717.1, on the reverse strand, counting down.
ACTGATTTACTACTGAGTATTCAGATATACTAGCCGCGCTCGCCTACTGATTTACTACTGAGTATTCAGATATACTAGCCACACTCACCTACTGATTTACTACTGAGTATTCAGACATACTAGCTGCACTTGCCTACTGATTTCCAATGACACTGGGATTGGCTCCAGCCCCACCATATGACCCCTATTAGCGGGATTAAGCAGAAGATGATGGATGGATACATTTTTTTATTATATCTAAATCAATATTAATGCATGTGTGAAAGACAGAACACAAGGCCTAAAACTTGCTGTTATTTATTTATTATTTATTTATTTATTTGTTATTTCTAAATCAGTATTAATGCATGCATGAAAAACAAATAGCAGCAGCCCAACAAGGCAGCGCAGTCAGATGATGATAATTCATATTTTAACAAAACCCAACAGACTGTCTTACTTCAGTGACCAGTTTGGACACTAATGCAGTTGCATAGAGTTACATCTTGTAAACAACATTCAGAGAACATTAGAAGCTGCTGTTGTTTATTAAATAATTTATTTATTTACAGTTATATCTAAATCAATATTAATGCATGCGTGAAGGAAAACCGAAATTAGCAGCAGCCCAACGAGGCAGCGGCGTCAGACGATACAGGGCTTCATTAGTGAAGGTTATATGAACGGTTCATTATAGGCGCAGTGAAGCACATCCACTGTTTAAAGTTCAACATAGTAATTTCCCTCAGCACTGGGCTCGTGGCAGACTACAGAGCTGACACCCAGAGACCTTTTCGCTCTCTCCCGCTCTCTCCCTCTCGCCTGGGCCCTCGCGCAAGACGTGGATGGATGAATGCAAACGCGGAGATGTAGCGCGTGGATCGATCGGCAGGCCGCACGCTGGTGCCGTGCTGTATTCTTAACCGTGCCGGCTCTCACGGTGGGGTCAGAAGCCCTCCTACTCCCAACACAACCCTCCAGAGGCAGTGGGCGGTCTGAAGTTAGACAGTGAGGTTAACGTTCCTTCCTTGTGCCTCACTTTCATTAGCATATTCCTCCGTTCAGCCTGGTTAAAACATGGCTAATCTCACTCTGCCCACCAAACAGGCTCCTTCCCTGGCCATTATTTAATCAATCTTATCAGATGCAACTACTTAAGTGGGCATTCGAGTCTGAAACTAGCTGATGGGTTATTTTTATGTTGAGTAATATTCTCCAGCTGGCCCACAGCTTCATTCTTTTAGGATCATTTCATCAAGCATGATTTTTTCACCACAATACCCAGAATTTTTTAGACTAAAGACATCATACGCCCATTGGGAATCTCCAATGTGTCAACCAGTCCTGATTGCCAGACATTTTTAGAGGCTAATATACACAACATAACCTCAATTGTTGAACAAAATGTACAGAAAATAGTGATTCTGTCTCGATTCAGCAGAAAATAGAACATCAGAATGAATTTTTTCGTCCTGAGAGTCAATCTTAGGTAGGTATGTTCTTATAGGCTCGCCAAAAGTCCCACACTGGCCACATTGGAATGCTGGCTCACTTGTGTGTGTGTGTATGTGGGTGTTTCAGTGTCTCCTAGTGGGTGTAGGTGGGTGTTTCAGTGTCCCCTAGTGTGTGTAAGTGGGTGTTTCAGTGTCCCCTAGTGTGTGTAGGTGGGTGTTTTAGTGACCTCTAGTGTGTGTAGGTGGGTGTTTCACTGCGCCCTAGTGTGTGTATGTGGGTGTTTCAGTGACACCTAGTGTGTGTAAGTGGGTGTTTCAGTGTACCCTAGTGTGTGTAGGTGGGTGTTTTAGTGACCTCTAGTGTGTGTAGGTGGGTGTTTCACTGCGCCCTAGTGTGTGTATGTGGGTGTTTCAGTGACACCTAGTGTGTGTAGGTGGGTGTTTCAGTGTCCCCAAGTGTGTGTAGGTGGGTGTTTCAGTGACCTCTAGTGTGTGTAGGTGGGTGTTTCAGTGACCCCTAGTGTGTATAAGTGGATGTTTCACTGCCCCCTAGTGTGTGTAGGTGGGTGTTTCAGTGTCCCCTAGTGTGTGTAGGTGGGTGTTTCAGTGTCCCCTAGTGTGTGTAGGTGGGTGTTTCATTGACCCCTAGTGTGTGTAAGTGGGTGTTTCAGTGTCCCCTAGTGTGTGTAGGTGGGTGTTTCAGTGTCCCCTAGTGTGTGTAGGTGGGTGTTTCAGTGTCCCTGAGTGTGTGTAAGTGGGTGTTTTACTGCTTCCTAGTGTGTGTGTTCACTAGTGTGTGTGTGTGTGAGTGTTTCACTGCTCCCTAGTGTGTGTTTCCTAGTGTGTGTTTATTTTAGGTATTTCACTACCACCTGGTGTGTGTTCACTAGTGTGTGTGTGTGTATGTGGGTGTTTCACTGCTCCCTAGTGTGTGTTTATTGTAGGTATTTCACTACCACCTGGTGTGTGTGTGTTCACTAGTGTGTGTGTATGTGGGTGTTTCACTGACCCCTAGTGTGTATGTTCCCTAGTGTGTATGTATATGGGTGTTTCACAGCCCCCTGGTGTGTATGTTCACTAGTGTGTGTGTTGAACTTGTGTGTGTATGGGTGTTTCACTGTTGAGGTCGAATTCTGTGTGATGGCAAACAGTTCCAAATTGTAAGTTACAGTTGAAAGGGGTTAAAGCCCCCCAACAATGGCCTAGTCCCCCAAGTATGGCCTAGCCACCCCTCTACCAATCACAAACTACAACATAATCTCTTCAGCAGTGTAACAGAATGAAGTACAACACAACAAAGCAACTAATTAAAGGTAAATGACTAAAATTGAAATGAATAAAAAGTAGACATACATACTTTTACTCAGAACCATACTTCAGCAGACGTAAACGTCTCACCACATATCCCAGGAAGGTCCAAATCCATCAAATTCTCATCGGAGAAGCAACATCAGGACCTTCAGGAGAAAACACAATCAAACCAATCCGATTCAGAGTAACCAACATGTTATTGCTGATGTCTCAGTTATGATGGGTTGGTTTAATCTCACTTTCTTTCCATAAGGGTTGACAGTAAATGTAGTACACCACATGTTTAAAGAGGGCACTCACTGTACGTATGGAAAGCTGTATCAGCACATTGTCCCGGTGGCAGCTCAGTATTTCACTCATGTAGGTCAAGATAGAGAGAGTTCGTTAACCTGCTGCACAGTGGAAGAGACCCGCACACCCACAGAGCGACTTACACCGCCGTACACAAGTGTGTCTTCAGGAAACGGGGGTATTGGCGTGTACGGGCGAGTGTGTAGAGGAAAAGGGGCACAAAACTACACATTTAGAGTTTATTCCTGAATAAACTGCAGCAGGAATAAACTATATGAACACAAGTTTTCTAGACATCTGTGCTGTGAGTGTACATGTTAACTGTGCCACAGCACCTACTGTGTTCACAGTTTACACATTTATAATTTATTACAGAAATTATTTTTCATTTTTTCTGATCACCAGTAAGAACAGCAGATCTGATTAGAACAGATGTAAATAATCATACTTACAATACAAAGTATCATGAATATGTTATTGTGAGAGAAGTAGATCAGATCTTGATCCAGTTTGAAGAACAAAGTTAGGTTCCAGATTTCTCCTGGACGCCCGAGACATTGTATGAATGTATTCAGTTTTTTTCAGCAGCAAATCTTGATTTAGCTTAATGAAGTACTGAGCAGTCAAAGCAGGTATTAGATGAGAACTGTAAATAATACTGGGTTGTTTAGGAGAAGCTTGGAAAGGGTAAATAAACCACACTGACGTATGTAAAAGCATTACTTACACCATTAAATACTGTTTTATATATATATATATATATATATATATATATATTATATAATATATATATATATATATAAAGATAGATTACAATGGACTAATAGAAACCTGCCAACATGAATAACTTCACAATTTTGCATTTATATATATATATATATATATATATATATATATATATATTATATATATATATATATATATTTATATATAATATATAGTTATTTGTGCAGTAGTTATTTATTTATTTATTTATTTATTTAGAAATATGAATCTCCTTAGAATTTCAGTTTCAGCCGTTTTCAGCAATGCTTGCTATTGAGTGTATTTACACTGCGTGGATCTATTTGACCTATGATATTATGAATATAATTTGTTTTAAGCTAACAGGAGGATTAAATAAATGCAAGCGTTTGGAAGCCCCTGATCAAATGATATGTTTTCTAAAACGAATTTAAAATGCAGACTTTTAAAATTGATACTTTATATGTTTTACTCTTTCCTCAATATGTTCATATTTAAAATGTATAAACAGCAGTCGTGTATTAGAATTCACAGACTGCAGGATGTAGAACTAATTTACACGTATGGAAGTAAACTTGCAGCACAATGCCTCTCAGTACTATTACTGTATATATACTGTACAATGGCAGCAAATAAGCTGGCAGTAACTGTTTATACAGTAATTTGCTGGTAAACATGTTTTCAGGTCTCCAGCTTTATCTGATCACCCCCAACATCCTGCCCTCACACTGCCCTCGTCCTGCTCGTCGCTGGGTTACTCAGACTCGGTGCAGCGGAGCGATGTAAGATCTCGGCGTTGTTCTAACACATGTTGTGAGGTTGCAGTTTTCCTCCCTCACCTCCAGCGCGGCTCTGACAGTCTCGCGGAGACGAGCTCCTCCTGCTAAATTTACAGGCTACAGTGAGAAACAGCTTTTGAGTCATGTTGAGAAACACAGTGTGATGCTGAACGCCGCGTCTCCGCTAAACAGACGTGTG
>CM038717.1:5357658-5390158 GCA_021613375.1 Megaleporinus macrocephalus | reverse complement strand
TACACCACCGTACTAACCACTACACCACCGTACTGACCACTACACCACCATACTAACCACTACACCACCATACTGACCACTACACCACCATACTAACTACTACACCACCGTACTAACCACTACATCACGGTACTGACCACTACACCACCATACTAACCACTACACCACCGTACTAACCACTACATCACGGTACTGACCACTACACCACCATACTGACCACTACACCACCATACTAACCACTACACCACCATACTAACCACTACACCACCGTACTGACCACTACACCACCATACTAACCACTACACCACCATACTAACCACTACACCATCATACTAACCACTACACCACCATACTAACCCTACACCACCATACTAACCACTACACCATCATACTAACACTACACACCATACTAACCACTACACACCATACTAACCACTACACCTGCGTACTAACCACTACACCACCGTACTGACACTACACCCACCATACTAACCGCTACACCACCCATACTAACCGCTACACCATCATACTAACCACTACACCACCATACTAACCACTACACCACCATACTGACCACTACACCACATACTAACTACCTACACCACCCATACTAACCACTACACCACCATACTAACCACTACACCATCATACTAACCACTACACCACCATACTAACCACTACACCACCATACTAACCACCTACACCACCATACTGACCACTACACCACCATACTAACTACTACACCACCATACTAACCACTACACCACCATACTAACCACTACACCATCATACTAACCACTACACCCACCATACTAACCACTACACCACCATACTAACCACTACACACCATACTAACCACTACACCATCATACTAACCACTACACACCATACTAACTACTACACCACCATACTGACCACTACACCACCATACTAACCACTACACCACCATACTAACTACTGCACCACCGTACTAACACTACACCACCGTACTAACCACTACACCACCATACTAACCACTACCCACCATACTAACCACTACACCACATACTAACCACCTACACCACCGTACTAACCACTACACCACCGTACTAACCACTACCACCACCATCCTAACCACTACACCACCAGTACTAACCACTACACCACCATCCTAACCACTACACCACCGTACTAACCACTACACCACCATACTAACACTACACCACCATACTGACCACTACACACCATACTGACCACTACACCACCGAACTAACCACTACACCACCATACTGACCACTACACCACCGTACTGACCACTACACCACCCTACTGACCACTACACCACCCGTACTAACCATTACACCCACCGTACTGACCACTACACCACCGTACTGACCACTACACCACCTACTGACCACTACACTACCATACTAACCTTTTACACCACCTTACTAACACTACACCACCGTATAACCACTACACCCCCGTACTGACCACTACACCCACCATACTAACCAATACACCACCATACTGACCCATACACCACCATACTAACTACTACACCACCGTACTAACCACTACATCACGGTACTGACCACTACACCACCATACTAACACTACACCACCGTACTAACCACTACATCACGGTACTGACCACTACACACCCATACTGACCACTACACACCATACTAACCCACTTACACCCACCATACTAACCCACTACACCACCGTACTGACCACTACACCACCACTACTAACCACTACACACCATACTAACCACTACACCATCATACTAACACCTACACCACCATACTAACCACTACACCACCATACCTAACCACTACACCATCAATACTAACACTACACCACCCTACTAACCACTACACCACCCATACTAACCCACTACACCTGCGTACTAACACTACACACCCGTACTGACACTACACCACCATACTAACGCTACACCACCATACTAACCGCTACACCATCATACTAACCACTACACCACCATACTAACCACTACACCACCATACTGACCACTACACCACATACTAACTACTACACCACCATACTAACCACTACAACCACCATACTAACCACTACACCATCATACTAACCACTACACCACCATACTAACACTACACCACCATACTAACCACTACACCACCATACTGACCCACTACACCACCATACTAACTACTACACCACCATACTAACCACTACACCACCATACTAACCACTACACCATCATACTAACCACTACACCACCATACTAACCACTACACCACCATACTAACCACTACACCACCATACTAACCACTACACCATCATACTAACCACTACACCACCATACTAACTACTACACCACCATACTGACCACTACACCACCATACTAACCACTACACCACCATACTAACTACTGCACCACCGTACTAACCACTACACCACCGTACTAACCACTACACCACCATACTAACCACTACACCACCATTACTAACCACTACACCACCTACTAACCACTACACCACCATACTGACCACTACACCACCGTACTAACCACTACACCACCATACTGACCACTACCCAACATACTGACCACTACACCACCATACTACCACTACACCACCGTACTAACCACTACACCACCGTACTAACCACTTAAACCACCCTTACTAACCCACTACACCACCCATACTGACACTACACCCACCGTACTAACCATTACCACCACCGTACTGACCACTACACCACCCGTACTGACCACTACACCACCATACTGGACCACTACAACTACCATACTAACTTTTACACCACCTTACTAACCACTACACCACAGTACTAACCACTACACCACCGTACTGACCACTACACCCACCATACTAACCAACTACACCACCATACTAACCACTACACCACCGTACTGACCACTACACCACCATACTAACCACTACACCACCGTACAAACCACTACACCACCGTACTGACCACTACACCACCATACTAACCACTACACCACCATACTAACCACTACACCACCGTACTGACCACTACACCACCATACTAACCACTACACCACCGTACTAACCACTACATCACGGTACTGACCACTACACCACCGTACTGACCACTACACCACCGTACTAACCACTACACCACCAAACTAACCACTACACCACCGTACAAACCACTACACCACCGTACAAACCACTACCAGACAGTCAACAGCATAAAACCTTGCGGCCATCGTAAGTCGGTTGCAGTCTACAGTCTCACCACTAGAGATTACACACTGCTCCTTTAATCCAGAACTGCCACAAAACCTTCATAAGCACCAGTGACAGCTTAGCCCTAACATAGTGGACAGGACAGGGCGCACTCTGTCAGGGCCCTTTAACGTGTGTCACAAGTTTAAAATAAGACACATGAAATGCCTCTAACAAGCTTTAAATGTCTGTACTTAAAGGAGCAATATGTAAAATTTAAGGTGGAACAGGATCACCATGTATTTTTGGGCTAATTTTGATAAAGCACTTACTGATCATTTAGCACAAACAGTCAGTCAACAGCATAAAACCTTGTGGCCATCATAGGTAAGCTGGTTGCAGTGTACAATCTCTCTGCTAGAGATTACACACTGCTCCTTTAATCCAGAACTGGAAACAACAAGGAATGAACAGAATGCAAACATGGAACACTTTCACTGTGACACTTCGATGAGATTCGGACCACCTGAGTTTAATTAGGCTGCCTTCATAAGCACCAGTGCTAGCTAAGCGCTAACATACTGTTGAAAACATCATAGGGGCGCTAGCGGAAAAGGACAGTTTCACTTCTTTGACCGAGTTTCGTCCCAAACCGAGCGCCCCGGCGGCGGCGGCGGCATCCGCACTAGTGCAGACTAGACTTGACTACCGCACTGCTGTTTTTCTAAGCCTATAGTGAACAGCAAACCTGCCCTGCCCATGTCGCCTGGGTGTGTGCTTGATTGTTAATTTAGGCAGGAGCCTCGTGCCATGGAGGACTGGCCGTGGGGTAGCGTAGCTGCAGTGGGAGCGTCGGGCTGGTGGTGGTGGCGGTGGTGCGCGCGTTGTATATTTAGGTAAAGCTCGGCCCGTGGGTTGGTGCGGTGTAGGAGGGTCTGGTGGAAGAGCCCATCTGGAGCGCTGAATTGTAGGTTGCTTTAGCGCGCTGAGACTCAGGCTATGATAAGTAATGAGCGTGGCGCAGCCCAGAATAGTCTCCCCCACTTCAGCCCGACCTGGGCCAGCTCCGCTTTCCCTCCTGCCTCCTCCACTCTGGTTAGCATCCTGGCTAAATTTGTTTGCCGTGCTCCTGTAATTAAGCCTCTGTGTGTGTGTGTGTCAGTGTGTGTGTGTAGAGCTGGAGCTTTTCAATACACGCTGGCAGCTGGCTTTCAGTCCCAACTTGCCGCCTCCCTGAGGACGCCTGTGGCCTGCGCCGGCTGATTATCTACAAGGTGCCGTGTCACAGTGTCTGCGAATGTGCTGCGGGTCATCGGGACGAATGAGAATACGCTCACAGTCGAGATGTCCTGGTAATGCTGGAAACAACAGGGACCGAACGGAATGTAAACCTGGCTAACCCCAACACTTCCACTGTGACTCCACTACGAGATTCGGACCACCTGAGTTTAATTAAGCCATTTATATGTTTGCATTGAGTTTTCATGTCAAACACTAACATAAAACATCAGATTAGACATTACAGCCAGGTTTGTTTTTACTATACTATATACTATATACTATATTTATTTACATATGTACATACACTACCGCTCAAAAGTTTAGGATCACTTTAGAATTTCATTTCATGCAATTTTCATGCAATTCACAAACAATATTGTCCATTTCACAATTAATGTAAGTGTATCAGATGATTTTTTAAAGAATAAAAATGTTTGTATTAAAGTCTATTTTTGTATAGAGGCTTATTTTACATATAGTTCTATTATCAGTAATTCTCAGTCCTCTGTCTAAATCTCCTGGTACGACCACCAATCCAAGTTAAGGATGTTATTGGACTAATTGGTTGTTAGGACACTCTTAATCAATTGTGATCACAGCTGAAAAACATTCTACTAATAAGTGAGTATAAAAGGGAACAACATTCTAGGTTAGTTTAGTATCTGAAGATCAGCAGTTGATGGCTTGCTGACCGACTCACAATGACCAGAAAGAAACAACTTTCTTTAGAGACCCGTCAGTCCATTGTTGTGTTAATGAAGAAGATACTCCATTAAAACAAGAACATTTCACTGAGATCCCAAACTTTTGAGCGGTAGTGTATATATATATATATATATGTTTTTACATCCATTAAACCAGACGCCTGCTGTTCACATTGTGTAAAAATTACATGATGAATGGACCAATAGAAATGCTCCAAAATCAAATTTTTCCATTTCTTCTACTCGTTCCATAGACTTATATTGAAAGTTAGAATTGTCCTTTTTTTGAGATGCTTATTTTTCATTGGACAGCGACAATACATACATAACATGTGGATGATATATTTATCTCAAGTATCATGTTTTATCATGTATGTCCAAAAAAATTTAATACAAATTAATAATAATATCAATAAATGATCAGTTAACACATCCTCTACAGAGAGCACACTTCTTTAAATGTAATGTATTGTGAAAAGAATAAAACCTAAATGTGGTTATAAGAAAGATCTACATGGTTTTCCAACATTTGCATTTGTTTCCTGTGATATTAGAAATATTAAAGCACTGATGTAAAAGAATAAAGAGAAGTTTTTAGTATTTTCACACTAAAACATCTTGTCTGATCACCGTAGGTTCAGAAAAGGATATGCTCTTGAACGAAGAGGCCCAGTTTTAATCCTTATTCTTCTTATTATACTTCAAAACAAGCCAATGATTGAAGAAATGAAGCCTGGCTAATGTTTAAAAGTTCCAAAATGTTGATGGTTTGCAACAGAATTAAATAATATATTAAGGAAAATACAATTAGATCCAATATTACATACATGTGAGTGGCGAAAGTATGTGAATCTCTAGAATTAACACTTAATATGGAGGTAAAATTAAGAGTCGGATGTTTTAATCAGTGGGATGAAGGTCAGAGTGGCCACCCTGTTGTATTTAAAGATCTCATGAAAACAGTGTTTTGTGGACAAATATGAAATAGACGCTTATATCCAAAACACTGCCCTCCAGCATGAGAAATTAAAAGCTTGGATTATTTCTGTTTGTTGCTTTTTTAACTTTGTGCCAAGCGTCCCCTTAACACATGCCCAGCGTCTCCGTGTCGGGGCTGGTTGGCACACTTTCCAATACATCTTCTGACATTGAAAGGCTCTTGGTTTCTATTAAAGACCATTAATTTGAATCGAACTCCATAAAACATATGTAAATTCAAAAAAACCTTTAATGCAGAAAGAAGCAAGTTTGGTGGACTACCTAATACCGTCCCCTTCACGTTGGCCTGTGTTGTTGCCCTCCTCTCGTCTCTCCTCTTCGCTCCTCTCGGCAGGAGAGGTGGTAGGCTGTAGTGAAGAAGTGAGAGGGTTTTTAAGCTGCTATAAAAAACCCTCGGAGTGATATGAGCTCACCACTCCAGAGTGTCCGCCCAGGGAAGGGGCTGGAGCTGCATCCACCAGCTCGCAGCCCCCTTCTCCTCAGCTCGCTCTCCTGAATCATGCATTATATAAGGCAGCATAAAACACCTATACGAGCGCGTACACCAGCGCAAACACTCAGCAGCACTCCAGCAAATACACCATATGCTGAGTTTAACGCCGAACAGTGCTCACGGTCCATCATCAACTATCTAACTATCCAACACATGCAGGGTTAAACCAGGACGAACAAGAAACATACAGTAACACGTTAACGAGGGCCGGGAAGGACGCCTAACACTTTTTATCACAAACAAATATATTATTTAAAAAAACAAATATCCTCAGAATACCAATTTTACAGGAGAGACCAAAAACGGTCTTTAATTTCAATTTAAGTCAATGGAACCAGAATTCTTTCCAAGTTATTTTGGAGGATTTCTGTTGGTCCGTTCATTATGAAATGTTCAGACAATGTAAACGTCAGCTGAAGCATTCAAATGATACAGAAAAATAAAAATCTACAAAAATGGATGTACATATGTTTCTATGGGCAGCTACGATATTCAAGGATTGATCAGGGTTCAGTGTTAAGGTTATCTTCACTGGTGCTTATTCATTAACACTGTCTACATTCAAACCTGTAATGTGTCTTTTTGCCTTGTTTGTGTGATTTAACTTAACTTATTTAGATCTAAAACTATTAGCTATGTCATCTATAATAGCACTAATAAGAATAAAGTAAGAATAATATAATAAAAATGGAAAATAACATTAATACTAATTATTGGTGAACTTTTTTTTAAGTTTGGACTACTGACATATGACTGTACATTCATCCCTATATAGGAAGCAGTGAAGTCCTGTGAACCTACAAGCACAGCTATTGGCCTACAAGCTGCTGAATACTGGCTTATACTTTAATACATACTGTAATACATATTAATACATACTGAATGTCAGTGCATTTGAATTGTAATTAGGCTCTGATTAAATTCATTATTACTAGTGTTGCACCGATACCGTTACAGTATCGGTATCGGCGCCAATACTGGCACTTACACACAGTATCGGTATCGGCAATAGAGAGCGCCGTTACCATGAAGCTTATTGACTAAATGGCTGCACGTGTTTCTACATTGTGGCAATTTTTATTTTTTCACAGCTCAAACTATTTAATGTGCAGTTACTCAACCAGTAAATGGTTCTTTCAAGATTATTATATTTTATTCAGCATAAGACATAAAAAAACAACATATAAAAAGTGGAACACTATAAATATCAGGATTTATTGTCATATATCGAGCATTTAAGAGTTGGTATCGGTATCGGTATCGGCAGATACCTGAAAAGCTGGTATCGGTATTGGTATCGGTAAAGAAAAAGTGGTATCGGTGCATCTCTAATTATTATTTTTAGTGTAGGTTAATATAAAGGTATTTTTTTCATCATGACATCTTAATGTAATGTAATGTAAAAGTCAACTGTAGAGTAAATACTTGATTTTCATTGGACAGCAAGGAATGAATGCTTTGTTTGTGTCCTTGTGAGCTTTTTAAATAACTTCATTTGGACTTCCATCCATCCATCCATACATCCATCCATCATCTTCTGCTTTATCCCACTAATCAGGGTCATGAGGGGGCTGGAGCCAATCCCAGCATCATCGGGTTTGGTACACCATGGACAGGTTGCCAAACCATTGCATGGTCAACACACACTCACACCTACGGGCAGTTTAGAGTGAGGAACCTAACATGCATGTGTTTGGACTGTGGGAGGAAACCGGAGTACCCGGAGGAACCCACTCAAACACGGAGAGAACATACACACTCCACACAGAACCACCCAGACCGGGAATCCCACCCAGACCATCTTACTGTGAGGAGACAGTGCTGACCACTACACCACAGTGCCGCCTTAATTTTGGACACATATTTATGTATTTAATTAACATTTATTAGACTCACATGCCCTTAAATACTTATTCTATATCACTAAAAGCTCTTAAATACATTCAAACAAGCAAAATTTGGACATGTACTTTCATAAAACATAATTAAGTATACACTTACATATCTTATCAGAAGTAACTAAACACAACTTCTATTTATTTGTTGACATAAATCATAGACTCTTGCAGTAAAGTTAAAGGTAAGCAATGGTTATGAACTCTTCTACAGTTTACACTGTCCATATACTTCAAGTAGTGCACTACTACTGTACTTAAGCAGGCCTCTATACTCCCGAGGGTGAACGAAATCAAAGGAAATGAATGAACTTTAACTCGTCCACAGCCGAGAGTGCCGGACAAGGTCACTTTTTGTACTTTTTCAGCTCCTGTCCATGCAGCACTTGACACTTCAGTGCTGGCGCTCTGGAGTCTCAGCTTCTTTGTAGTAGAGCAAAATCCCCAAAGCGCTCTGATCATGTATTCTATACGGTAGTAACCCGTCCTCTCTGCACTACATCCCCGTCCCACGGACTCCCCTGCAGCACCCAGATCCCTCCTGCGCTGCTCACTTTGCACTTAGCGCACAACCTCTGACCCACAAAGGCAGCCAGACTCATAATGAAAGGCTTCCTCTAACCCAGAGAAGCCGTCTTGTTTTCCCCTCCGGCTGCCCGGGCCCAGGTTGTCCTCACTCAGCCCGAGTCCGCCGCTCCTCCTTCCTCAGCCACACCAGCGCAGCGGGAGTCGACCTTCCATTCAGATTCATTTCGTTTCTGCACCTTGGTGGCTGCCGACCTTCCTCCTGGAGATAAGCCTTCCTGCAGAGTTCAATTTGCAATAATAGTCTTAATAATACCGACTATAACTGAACGTCTGCCTCGGCTAATCAAAGTCTGCTGAGGATACTGGAGAGCTGAGCTGAAGGATTCCAGCTCCACCAATCAGCCATAACATTAAAACCACCTCCATCTCCACTCACTGTCCACTGTATCAGCTCCACTGACCATACAGGAGCTCCACTCACTGTCCACTCTATCAGCTCCACTGACCATACAGGAGCTCCACTCACTGTCCACTGTATCAGCTCCACTGACCATACAGGAGCTCCACTCACTGTCCACTGTATCAGCTCCACTGACCATACAGGACCTCCACTCACTGTCCACTGTATCAGCTCCACTGACCATACAGGACCTCCACTCACTGTCCACTGTATCAGCTCCACTGACCATACAGGACCTCCACTCACTGTCCACTGTATCAGCTCCACTGACCATACAGGAGCTCCACTCACTGTCCACTGTATCAGCTCCACTGACCATACAGGGGCTCCACTCACTGTCCACTGTATCAGCTCCACTGACCATACAGGACCTCCACTCACTGTCCACTGTATCAGCTCCACTGACCATACAGGACCTCCACTCACTGTCCACTGTATCAGCTCCACTGACCATACAGGACCTCCACTCACTGTCCACTCTATCAGCTCCACTGACCATACAGGAGCTCCACTCACTGTCCACTGTATCAGCTCCACTGACCATACAGGAGCTCCACTCACTGTCCACTGTATCAGCTCCACTGACCATACAGGGGCTCCACTCACTGTCCACTGTATCAGCTCCACTGACCATACAGGACCTCCACTCACTGTCCACTGTATCAGCTCCACTGACCATACAGGACCTCCACTCACTGTCCACTGTATCAGTTCCACTGACCATACAGGACCTCCACTCACTGTCCACTGTATCAGCTCCACTGACCATACAGGACCTCCACTCACTGTCCACTGTATCAGCTCCACTGACCATACAGGAGCTCCACTTACAGACTGTAGTTCATCTGATTCTCTGTATACTTTATTACTCTGTTCTTTAATGATCAGGACCCCCACAGGACCACCACAGAGCAGATACTATTAGGGAGAAATCATTCTAAGCACTGCAGTGACACTGACATGGTAGTGTGTGTTGTGCTGGTGTGAGTGGATCAGACTAAAAACAAAACTATCCGGACAGCCGTGTCCTGTGGGCGGCGTCCTGTGTCCACTGATGAAGAACTAGAGGAACACAAACTGTGCAGCAGCAGATGAGCTACTGTCTCTGACTTTACATCTACAAGGTGGACCAGCAAGTAGTAGGAGTGTCTAATAGAGTGGACAGTACTGCTGCACTGCTGTATCTGATCCACTCACACCAGCACAACACACACTATCACTGCAGTGCTGAGAATGATCCATCTCCCTAATAGTATCTGCTCTGTGGTGGTCCTGTGGGGGTCCTGATCATTAAAGAACAGAGTAATAAAGTATACAGAGAATCAGATGAACTACAGTCTGTACGTGTAGCTCCTGTATGGTCAGTGGAGCTGATACAGTGGATAGTGTGTGTAGATACAACTGACTGACCGGTGTATATATATATAACACATATAAGAAGATAAAAAACATATAACAAAACTATAACATGTAATAGCTTTCTGGAAGGGAATGTTTTTAGGTGGACGTCTGGTTCCATTCTCCGCCACTTTCTGACAGTGGAAGGAACTGAATTGCATCCAGTGCTGGGAAGTTGGCAGCCCAAGTCTTATGAATGCATGATCTATGGCAGGGGTCACTAATAGGCGGACCGCGGTCCAGATCTGGACTCAGACGTTGTCCAATGCAGACCCAAACCAATAAACTATTGAGAATGATTTAACTGCTTAACTGATTTAGTGTGCACTGTAAGATCAATGAAGGCTCCTCAGCCAATCAGATCTGTGCAAATGTCCAACGTGCACACAGGTGAGGTATGAAGCAAGGAGCAGCAGCCGGAGACTAAAGCGAGTCAGAAAGAATAAGGAGCTCTAAAAACAGAAAAGTGAACAGAGAGAACTGAGAGTTTAACAGGAACGGTTCTGGAATGGACCTGCTCGTCTAGTTCTGGAGAATAACTGCTCTGTACAACCAACATGTTCATCTGAGAAACTGAGTTAACAAGAAGACACACGTTTATTTACTTTCTCTATAAATAAACACTTTAAGATGCACTTATTTTAAAAAGCATCCTGTTTTTTTATGTAGCTCTTGTTTTTATTAAAGTAAGGACAAAGGATTTATTAGAAGTTTATAAATAATTTATTCAGTTCAGCATTTAAACAGTAAATATACTGAAATATACTGAACAGTATGTGTGGTGTGTTGGTGTTTCAGTATCTGATGGTATAAGATGCTGATACTAGACTACTTCAGTAAACAGGATACACCACTGAATCAGAACACACGGTAGAGATGATGATGGTCCGGACCTTGGCCTGAGGAGATCTCCTCTAACTGGACCTTACTGACTCTAATTAAACACCCCTGATCTATGGGAACTAGCCTCATTGTCCTGATTGGGTGAATGTTGGTGTCCCTGCCATTTACATACTGGTGGTGACCTAGGACACCAAACAGACTGAAGACATTGTGTCTTGGCTGATTGAGCACATTAGGGATAAGAGAGAAATTCTGTAAACGTGTTGTTTTTTCTTTTGTGGCTCTGTGAATCACTATAGCCGTATAGAGCTGGTCTAGTAAACAGCCATTATCGTTAATGATCATGTGGAACGTGACAACGCTGCGAGATGCACTACACTACACGTTCTCTCCGCTCTCTCTCTCTCTCTCTCTCTCATTTCATTTTAATTTGCATTAAGACTCGTCTACGCCTAAATGATTCCTCTACAAGCTCCTCTAACCTAAACACTCTCGGCGTGAAGGCTTAGCGGCTGCTTTTTACAGCAGATTTATCTCACAGATACCTGATAAGCCTGCTGCTGTGTGGGTGGCAGAGCAGAAACACCTCTTTTTTTCCCCCCTCTAAAAAACTAAGTACACCAACTTTTTCCACTTGAAACGTATTACTAGAGCCAGCGCCGCAGATACGTGCTGCCCTCCGCGCAGTATTGGAATGGCAGTGTTCAACCAGTAATCAGCCGCCACAAGCGCTGCCACTTTGATGACTCCTCGCTGCAAAATGCTCCTTCCTGCACAAACGGCAAACTACAGAGCTGTGTTGCACACTTGTTTGGTCTACTCCTAATCTGATGTTATGCAAGACATGGATTGCCGAGTGCAGATCATCCGCTAGGTTACAGGGAGCAAACAGTGAAACCACCAGAGCGTGGCCTAATATGATCTCCGGGTTGAGCCATTTACTAGCCCTATGAGACCAGTATGGATTACATGCTGGCTTAAGATGGTATAAGCTGGTTTATGCTGGTCTAGAGTTGGTTTAGTTGGTCAGTCAGGATGGTTACAATCGTTGACCAGTATACCAGCATCCAGAGCCCAGCATATCATCACTGTCCAGAGAAAAAAACATGTATCCCAATTTTTGTCGATTTTTATGGTTCTACATGGTTTGAACACAGCAGTTGTCGTTTACATTGCCTCAGAATTCCACGATGAATAGACTAATAGAAATGCCCAAAAATGTCTTGGAAAAAATTCTGGTTCCATTGACTTACATTAAAAAGGGAGAAGGTTTTTGGCCTCTACTGTAAAGGTGCTGTTTTGGAAATACTTGTTTTCCTTCACTGGTTTTGCTGTTGACCAACTATGCTGGTCTATGATGTTTATTCTGGGGACAGTATCTTCAGCAATATCAGATTGCAAAGTTGTTGTGTTGATACGTTTGGGAATCTGGAGCACCACCACTAAAACTGTGCAATCAGACACACCAGGCGTCAGAAAAGATGGGACGCAACAAGCAGCTCAGATCTGATTCACAGTCCTACTTCAAATGGGTGGCTTATTAGAGGAATATCACCCTCATCTAGCTCCACCCACAGCTTCAGAACCACCTCTGTGAAGGTTAGAAGAACAGCACCTCTATCTGAGTAGCTAAGACCACAGCTTCAGAACCCTCCCGCTGAGAAGAGGTACATGCAGGCGGAATAGATCCTAATGTTTATTTGTTTTCACTTTTATTGCTATTTTATCATCAACAATGTTTTATATTGTTGCTGTGCAAAGAAAAACGAGTATCTCCAAAATGCCAGCTTTACAGGAGAGTCCAAAAACTTATTATGTCTTCACTTATTATGTTAGTTAATGGAACCAGAATTGTTTCCAAGCTGTTATGGAACATTTCTATTGGTCCACACATCATAAAGATTTCACACAGTGTAAAGAGCGACTGTTATGTTCAAATTATGAAAAAATAAATAAATAAAAAATAGAGATTTTTTTTTTCTTTGGCCTTAATCTCAACTTGCCAGCACAGTGAGTACATATTCAGACAAAAACACAGATCAGAGACACAAAAAGATCTAAATCTTTTAAAAGATCTAAAGCTTTTAAATGAATAGTAGTATGTCTGAGATTGTGTGGTACTAAAACTCTCCTACTGACATTAACTACTAGTCTGCAGCTCGAGCAGTATGTACTGACTCTAATCTAGTACCTACTGACTAGTAGGCCATTTCAGACACCCCCCACATCTTCTTTGTGTCACCTGGCAACACCATAAGCGTGCGGTGTCCAACCGTAAAAGTGGTCCGTGTGAATTTGCATCGAGGATTTTTTGTAATTGAGTTACTCGAGGCAGGGCACAAGGCATCCAGGCCCAGTGTGCCTACAGCCCTGGCTCATCTTAATAAGAGATGATTCCTAAAGGGTTCTTTAGTAAAGACACTGTACATAGAACCATTAATACTCAAACTACTGCTTACATGCTTAAATGGTTCTTCAGGTTCCCAATGAGGAACCAAGACTCAGATGAAGAAACATCTTAACTACATGAGCCAGAATCAATGAGGAACCAAGACTCAGATGAAGAAACATCTTAACTACATGAGCCAGAATCAATGAGGAACCAAGACTCAGATGAAAAACATCTTAACTATATGAGGGAGAAACAGTGGGAAAAACCAAGATTCAGGAGAAACATCTTAACTATACGAGGGGAGAACCAATGAGGAACCAAGACTTAGAAAAAGAGGTGATTCTTAAATGGTTAATTAGTAAAGACACTGTTATATAGAACCATTAACACTCAAACAACCGCTTGCATGCTTAAATGGTTCTTTAGGCTCCCAAACCAATGAGGAACTTAGCCTCAGAATGAGAAAGATCCTTACTACATGAGCTAGAACCACTAAGATGAACCAAGACTCAGAAGGAGAAACATCTTAACTATACAAGGGGAGAACCAATGAGGAACCAAGACTCAGGAAAAGAGATGATTCTTAAGTGGTTCTTTAGTAAAGACACTGTACATAGAACCATTAACACTCAAACAACCACTTGCATGCTTAAATGGTTCTCTAGGTTGATGGATAATGAGTTCTATGTGGTTTAGATTGCAAGGGTTGTGCTATTGCTACAATATCAAGCTTGAAACAGCAGGAGAACCCTATTTTGGTGCTATACAGAACCATATCTGAAGAACCATGCAGAGAACCATTTAAGCGAGCATTGTCCTTGGTGAAGATCTTCTTTGAGAGTGTAAGCTCTCTCGTTTAGGTGCTGTGATGATTGAACATCTGCTTGCATGCTTAAATGGTTCCTCAGGTTCCCAAACCAATGAGGAACCAAGACTCAGATGAAGAAACATCTTAACTACATGAGCCAGAATCAATGAGGATCCAAGACTCAGATGAAAAAAACATCTTAACTACATGAGCCAGAATCAATGAGGATCCAAGACTCAGATGAAAAAAACATCTTAACTATATGAGGGAGAAACAGTGGGAAAAACCAAGATTCAGGAGAAACATCTTAACTATACGAGGGGAGAACCAATGAGGAACCAAGACTTAGAAAAAGAGGTGATTCTTAAATGGTTAATTAGTAAAGGCACTGTTATATAGAACCATTAACACTCAAACAACCGCTTGCATGCTTAAATGGTTCTTCAGGTTGATGGAGAATGAGTTCTATGTGGTTCAGATTGCAAGGTTTCTACTATTGCTACAATATCAAGCTTGAAACAGCAGGAGAACCCTATTTTTGGTGCTACATAGAACCATATATCTGAAGAACCATGCAGAGAACCATTTAAGCGAGCATTGTCCTTGGTGAAGATCTTCTTTGAGAGTGTAAGCTCTCTCATTTAGGTGCTGTGATGATTGAACATCTGCTTGCATGCTTAAATGGTTCTTCAGGTTCCCAAACCAATGAGGAACCAAGCCTCAGAATGAGAAAGATCTTAACTACATGAGCTAGAACCACTGAGATGAACCATGACTCAAAAGGAGAAAGATCTTAACTACATGAGCTAGAACCAATGTGAAAAACCAAGACTCAGAAGGAGAAACATCTTAACTATACGAGGGGAGAACCATTGAGGAAGCAAGACTCAGAAAAAGAGATGATTCTTAAGTGGTTCTTCAGTAAAGACATGGTACATAGAACCATTAACACTTAAACAACCACTTGCATGCTTAAATGGTTTCTCAGGTTGATGGAGAACGAGTTCTATGTGGTTTAGATTGCGCAAGTTCTGCTACTGTTACAATATTAAGCTTGAAACAGCAGAAGAACCCTATTTTTGGCACTATATAGAACCATATATCTGAAGAACCATGCAGAGAACCATTTAAGCGTGCATTGTCTTGGGTGAAGATCTTTTTTGAGAGTGTAAGCTCTCTCATTTCGGCGCTGTGATGATTGAGGGAATGGCGGAGTGGCGCTTTCTCGCCGTCAGGAGGTTTTGGCAAAGGCCACCAGCGGCTGCACCCGAGAGCTCAGCTAGGGTCCGACCCGCCACACCCCGAGGCCCAAACACACGGGCTATTTAAGTCCCTCACCGCCGCCACGGCGCTCATGGCCAGTGTCCCTCGGCGAGCAGCGGCCACTCCCACTGTCCTCTTCTCTCCTCTCCCTACCACGGGCCACTGGCAGCCACCAGGGGTGATTATGTTCCGGATATAGCACTACATCATACTAGCGCAGTGTTTCCCTGTCCCGGCGCTGGAGGATCCCTGCACGGCGCAGCCTTCCCTGCCCCAGCGTACCCGGTTCACCCACGAATGGCATGATAATTGGTGGACGAGTTGAATCAGGTGCGCTGGAGCAGGTAAAGGGTGCAGCGCGGAGACACGAGACCAGGACAGGGAAACACTGGAGAGCAAAGTGATTGATGTTCAGTTGAATGACGGATGGAATGCGTGTAGTACAGTTATAGACAGGTTCCTGACCTACTTGTTCTTTTGTTTACGTCCAACGGGCTCCAAGTTCGAAAGTCTTAATCAGATACATATGAACTGAACGTCCTGCGTTTATATACACACACACTGACAGGCAAAAGTTTGGACACCCCAAGTTAGTGTGTATAGCTTGATGGTGTTGAGTATTAGTGAGGTCAGGTACTGATGTTGAACATTGCTGTGAGAATTTGGTTAAACATTACTGATATTGAACATTGCTGTGAGGATTTGATTGAGTATTAGTGAGGTCAGGTACTGATATTGAACATTGCTGTAAGGATTTGATTGAGTGTTAGTGAGGTCAGGTACTGACGTTGAACATTGCTGTAAGGATTTGATTGAGTGTTAGTGAGGTCAGGTACTGATGTTGAACATTGCTGTGAGAATTTGGTTAAACATTACTGATATTGAACATTGCTGTGAGGATTTGATTGAGTGTCAGTGAGGTCAGGTACTGATATTGAACATTGCTGTAAGGATTTGATTGAGTGTTAGTGAGGTCAGGTACTGACGTTGAACATTGCTGTAAGGATTTGATTGAGTGTTAGTGAGGTCAGGTACTGATGTTGAACATTGCTGTGAGAATTTGGTTAAATATTACTGATATTGGAACATTGCTGTGAGAATTTGGGTATTAGTGAGGTCAGGTACTGTTGGAACATTGCTGTGAGGATTTGATTGAGTATTAGTGAGGTCAGGTACTGATATTGGAACATTGCTGCGAGAATTTGATTGAGTGTTAGTGAGGTCAGGTATTGATGTTGAACATTGCTGTGAGGATTTGATTGAGTATTAGTGAGGTCAGGTACTGATGTTGAACATTGCTGTGAGGATTTGATTGAGTGTTAGTGAGGGCAGGTACTGACGTTGAACATTGCTGTAAGGATTTGATTGAGTGTTAGTGAGGTCAGGTACTGATGTTGAACATTGCTGTGAGAATTTGGTTAAACATTACTGATATTGAACATTGCTGTGAGGATTTGATTGAGTGTCAGTGAGGTCAGGTACTGATATTGAACATTGCTGTAAGGATTTGATTGAGTGTTAGTGAGGTCAGGTACTGACGTTGAACATTGCTGTAAGGATTTGATTGAGTGTTAGTGAGGTCAGGTACTGATGTTGAACATTGCTGTGAGAATTTGGTTAAATATTACTGATATTGGAACATTGCTGTGAGAATTTGGGTATTAGTGAGGTCAGGTACTGTTGGAACATTGCTGTGAGGATTTGATTGAGTATTAGTGAGGTCAGGTACTGATATTGGAACATTGCTGCGAGAATTTGATTGAGTGTTAGTGAGGTCAGGTATTGATGTTGAACATTGCTGTGAGGATTTGATTGAGTATTAGTGAGGTCGGGTACTGTTGTTGGAACATTGCTGCGAGAATTTGATTGAGTATTAGTGAGGTCAGGTACTGATGTTGAACATTGCTGTGAGGATTTGAGTGAGTGTTAGTGAGGTCAGGTATTGATGTTGGAACATTGCTGTGAGGAGTTGATTGAGTATTAGTGAGGTCAGGTACTGATGTTGAACATTGCTGTGAGGATTTGAGTGAGTGTTAGTGAGGTCAGGTACTGATGTTGAACATTGCTGTGAGGATTTGATTGAGTATTAGTGAGGTCAGGTACTGATGTTGAACACTGCTGTGAGAATTTGGTTAAATATTACTGATATTGGAACATAGCTGTGAGAATTTGATTGAGTATTAGTGAGGTCAGGTACTGTTGGAACTTTGCTGTGAGGATTTGATTGAGTTTTAGTGAGGTCAGGTACTGTTGGAACATTGCTGTGAGGATTTGATTGAGTTTTAGTGAGGTCAGGTACTGTTGGAACATTGCTGTGAGGATTTGATTGAGTTTTAGTGAGGTCAGGTACTGATGGAACATTGCTGTGAGAATTTGATTGAGTATTAGTGAGGTCAGGTACTGATGTTGGAACATTGCTGTGAGGATCTGATTGAGTGTTAGTGAGGTAAGGTACTGATGCTGAACATTACTGTGAGGATTTGATTGAGTGTTAGTGAGTTCAGGTTCGGATGTTGAACAAAGGTAGTGTGTAAATAGAACTCCTGTGCCGTCTAGATACTTATGGACATACGCTGAATATGTGTTTTACAGTCTAAGATGTAACTGGGTTCTGTTTTGTTCCTCTATGAGCACGTTGGTAACAGAAGAACATCTGAAACGCAGCTAAATGGATGGAGATCGATCAGGAAGGTCTGATTTCTTCAATGCAAAGAACTTTTTATCTCTTTGGAAGAAAAACACAGACAAAAAGAACATGTTATCGATCAGCGCAGCGGAGATGTGGTGAGATAGTTACGTAGACTTCCTGCAAGCAAAGCCACATTGAGGGGGGTGGGGGTGGGGGGTGGTATAAAGTCTATAACCTTTATAATGTTCTAATGTCAATCTGCATCACACATCCTGCCAGCGGGGTACGAGAACACAGCGAAAACACCACCACCAGGATTAGATGAAAGGGAAAATCTTTTATCTTTTCTTTTTTGTTTTATTACAAAGGTTCTGAAGACCAGTTATTTGCTTATATGTACATATTATTGTAACAAAAGAACAAATAACATCAACTAGTATTATCACCTGCACAGTAATTATTATTAATTAAAGAAGATCCAAGACTACATGAGCGAGAACCAATAAGGAACCAAGATAGAAAAGGAGAAAAATCTTAACTTCATGAGCTTGAACCAATGAGTGGAACCAAGACTCAGATGAAGAAACATCTCAATAACAAAGACTCAAAAGGAAAACACCCTCAGAGGAACCAATGAGAGGAACCATGAGTCAAAGAAGAAACTACCTAAGGGCATAAGCTGGTACCACTGAGATAAACCAAGTCTCAGAAGGAGAAACATCTTACCTACATGAGCTAGAACCAATGAGAGGAACCAACACTTACAAGAAGAACCTACCAACGACAATTAAAAAGAACTACCGAGAATAACCAGGACTCAAAAGGAAAACACCATCAGAGCATAAGTTAAAACCAGTTAGAGGAACCAAGCCTTAAAGAAGAAACTACCTAAGAGCATGAGAGACTCAACAGAAAAAAAAACTTAAAAAGTCCTATCTACTGAGAAGAATCTTGACTCTTGCTAAGAACATAACGAAGAACCACTGGGAAAAAAACCCAAGACTAAAACAGAGAAATAAGTTAGAACCAATGCGAGGAACCAAACCTCTAAAGAAGAAACTTATTAAGAAAAAAAGATGAAGACCAACTGAGAGGAACCAAGGCTTGGAGGGAGAAGCTTCCTCAGAGCATGAGCTAGAACCACTAAGAGGAACCAAAACTTGGAGGGAGAAGTTTCCTAAGAGCAAGAGCTCTAGGACCTCTAACAGGAAACGAGACTCAAAACAGAAAACTTAAAACTTCCTAACTACATGAGCTAGAACCAATGAGAGGAACCAAGTCTGAAAAGGAGAAACTCCAAAACTCCAAAAAAGATGAAGACCCACTGAGAGTAACCAAGACTCGGAGGGAGAAGCTTCCTCAGAGCATGAGCTAGAACCACTAAGAGGAACCAAGACTTGGAGGGAGAAGTTTCCTAAGAGCAAGAGCTCTAGGAAACGAGACTCAAAACAGAAACCTTGAAGCTTCCTAACTACATGAGCTAGAACCAATGAGAGGAACCAAGTCTCAAAAGGAGAAACTCCATACAATCATGAGCTAGAACCATTGAGAAGAACTAAATCTAAAGTAGAACCTCCCTACGAGAATTAGAAAGAACCACTGAGAAGAACCAGTAGTCAGTAGGAGAAACTTCCTCAGAGCATGAGCTAGAACCACTCAGAGCTGCACCAAACAGTAACAGAAAAAGCTACATTCATAAAATCTTTTTGGAGAGTATTGTTTTCTGACATTCATCACAGACACGTTTAGACTCTTCTCACTGTGGACGAGTCATCAGATATCTGAGTGACAGGTGTCCAGCTACAGACTGAGGGCCTCCCTGGAGCTCCAGCACTGTGCAATAATCCACAGAAGTCTCATAAAAACCCTTTAAAAACACTCTAATTGCAGCTTTTAGGACTTGATACACAAACGTCTAATGTTTATCTGAGTAGTCATGTGACATTTTCAGAGCATATATGCAAATACATTAATAAAAAAAAATTAAAGAAAGTGATTGTAGGCCAAGAGGTTTAGAGGTACTGCGCACCCAAATGAGAACAGCTCATAAAAAATTAATTAAATAAATAAATAAATAAATACATTTTAAAGTCATTTCGGACTATCAATCTGAAATCATGTAGATATAATTTAAGAGAAAAATAAATAGATCCATATTCATTTAACACTTTTTTCTCATTAAATATTCAGCTTCTGTGGGCTCAATATAAGAACGTGACCAGAAGATAATGAGAGAAATTCAGGACATGAGACCTGGCGTAAGCGTGTCATGACAGAATAATTAGAATAATTTAGATCAGACACACCAATCCTAACAATAAGTTATCAATATTATTACTATTATAATCAACAGATTCTGAGCACATGATCAACATATTGGCCTTACTCAATTGTAAGAATCGAATATCTATAGCTGACTTGCTAACCACACACACACTTAATTACATGAGGGAGAACCAATGAGGAACCAAGACTCAGAAGGAGAAAGATCTTAACTACATGAGCTAGAACAAATGAGTGGAACTAAGACTCAGATGAAGAAACATCTTAATAACCAAGACTCAAAAGGAAAACATCCTCAGAGCATGAGCTAGAACCAATGAGAGGAACCAAGAGTCAAAGAAGAAACTACCTAAGGGCATGAGCTGGTACCACTGAGATGAACCAAGTCTCAGAAGGAGAAACATATTAAATACATGAGCTAGAACCAATGAGAGGAACCAGGTCTCAAAAGGAGAAACTCCATACAATCATGAGTTGGACCATTAAGAAGAACTAAATCTAAAGTAGAACCTCCCTACAAGAATTAGAAAGAACCACTGAGAAGAACCATTACTCAGAAGAAGAAACTTTCTCAGAGCATGAGCTAGAACCACTCAGAGCTGCACCAAACAGTAACAGTAAAAACTACATTCATAAAATCTTTTTGGGGAGTATTGTTTTCTGACATTCATCACAGACACGTTTAGACTCCAACGTTTAGAACCAAGAGTCAAAGAAGAAACTACCTAAGGGCATGAGCTGGTACCACTGAGATGAACCAAGTCTCAGAAGGAGGAACATCTTAACTACATGAGCTAGAACCAATGAGAGGAACCAACACTCAATACTCTGTAGTAAATCAGTAGGTGAGCGTCGCTAGTATATCTGAATACTCAGTAGTAAATCAGTAAGCGAGCGCGGCTAGTATATCTGAATACTCAGTAGTAAATCAGTAGGCGAGCGCGGCTAGTATGTCTGAATACTCAGTAGTAAATCAGTAGGCGAGCGCGGCTAGTATGTCTGAATACTCAGTAGTAAATCAGTAGGCGAGTGTGGCTAGTATGTCTGAATACTCAGTAGTAAATCAGTAGTTGAGCGCGGCTAGTATGTCTGAATACTCAGTAGTAAATCAGAAGGCGAGCGCGGCTAGTATGTCTGAATACTCAGTAGTAAATCAGTAGGCGAGCGCGGCTAGTATGTCTGAATACTCAGTAGTAAATCAGTAGGCGAGCGTGGCTAGTATATCTGAATACTCAGTAGTAAATCAGTAGGCGAGCGTGGCTAGTATGTCTGAATACTCAGTAGTAAATCAGTAGGCGAGCGCGGCTAGTATGTCTGAATACTCAGTAGTAAATCAGTAGGCGAGCGCGACTAGTATGTCTGAATACTCAGTAGTAAATCAGTAGGCGAGCGTGGCTAGTACGTCTGAATACTCAGTAGGTATTGAGTAGTAGGTGAACGGTACCTGGATGACCTCCTGAATCAGCAGCCATGTTTATGTAGGTGAACACAGCACACTGCGTATCCTATGATTCACCTGGAGTGGTGGATGAATTCAGAGTGGAGTAAATAAACGGTGTAAAGCTGAACGTCGGCTGTGTGTACGTAGCTACTGCTAGTGAACTGCTGCTACAGAAGTTAACGCTACTGCTGAGATAAACAATGATTACATTCCTCCCGTTTCATCTTCTCTGATCTACAGCTCCACACCGTCTGATACATAATCAGATAAAAACTCAGATCAGAGTCACTAAAAGATCTAAATCTGTCAGTAAACGAGCTTTTAAATGAATAGCAGGACTTTTACGTTGGTGGTCTGACGTCTTGCGTCACAGGACGCTGGTAATATGGTGGACGTAGTACGTCTGAGATTGTGTAGCTCCTAAAACTCTCCTACTGAAATTACCTACTAGTCTCGCTCAAGCAGCACGTACTGACTCTAATCTAGTACCTACTGACTAGTAGGAGATGCACCTCTCGTGTGTGCAGGTGATGCTGGATCATACCATTTTGCAAGGCAAGGGGAGGGGGGCTGTTTTTTCGTTGTTAAAATAATTGGTTTAACCAAACACTCTCTATGGTTTAAACATTTCCAGCTTGTCAGAAACAAATTAACCAAAAATTAAATAAAATAAATAAATAAAAGTTTTTTACTATAATCCTTAGGGGTGCTGGGACTTAAGGCCTAGCTACGCCTAGGGCTAAACTATGGCTAGCTACCTCCCTGAAAGAAGCCAATTCTGATGTGTTTCACTGAATGACTGCAGTCAGAACTACACATATTTGGATCAACTGTAGGAAATATGGAAAGTTACGTATACAATATGCATATATTTGTGTTTGTGTGATTGAAGAATATTCTTAAATGCCTTTGCACCTTGTCCAAACAGACTACTGCCCAGGTATGTCTGTTACATGTGTTTTAAATTAAATATAGCTTCACTTTGCAACAATATTAGACCTTGTTTCTCATGTACAATCACATACACATGTGCTATATTAATATAAGAGACATTAAAGGAAAGGTTTCCCTAAAAATCAAACTTAAACCGTTTCACATTCATCCCAGAATGAGTTGATCAGCAAAATGTTTGGCATCCAAGTTGTGCTTTTCTCGTTTTAAGACAAGTTTAAAATGAAGCTGTGAGCCTGACTCTGCCAACTATCAATAGAAGTCAATAGTCACCCAAATTTTGAAAAAAGGTCTCTCAATCTAGTCCATCCGCATAGTGTTTTGCGCAGAGTTGTGAAAGTGGTTTTGGACACAGTTTGACTTCCTGTGTATTGAAAAAAATGAACAAAACTTTAAAGTGTAGCTTAGCAACAAACTCCTACAGTTCACAGTAAGCCATGCTGCTCTCAAAACCACTCTGAAGAGTTAGCGTGTGACCTTAATGAAGGTCAAAAAGCAGGTGGAGAGAAGTTTTGGGAGTGTTTTACAGGGCAGATTTTGGGTGACTATTGACTTGCACTGTTTGTTAGCAGCAGCAGCAGCCTTGCCGCTCCAGTTTGTGACCAAAGAAGCAAAATTTGGACCCCAAACATGTCTTGACCCTGTGATTACATCTAGACTAAGTGGAGGAAATAGCATTTTTGGTGAATTATTTTTTGTGTAGTCGTCCTTTAATGAAGCGAGCATCATTTGCACTGACAGACAGACGTACGAGCTGCTTTGCTTATAAAACCCAAAGCAAGGGCTGTTTGAGCGCGAGCGAATGCGTTGTGGGGATTGAGTCAGCGGTTTAGATGAAAAGCACGCTGTGTTTGGAGGATGAAGCCGCGTGAAGCTGTAAAGAAGATCTGCTGAGAGAGAGAGAGAGAGAGAGAGAGAGAGAGAGAGAGAGAGATAGAGGGAGAGAGAGCGTGCCATGGTGAGGCAATAGGTGTAGCTCCAACCAGCGGCATGAGCAATAGGCTAACAGCCTCACGCAGACAAGTTTAGACACGAGGGAGTGGGAGCGTGTGAGCGTGCAAGGGGGTTTTCGAAGGATGCATCTTGCCCACCTACCCAGCCTGAGAGTGAGAGAGAAAGTGAGAGGGCGGGGTGGTGGTGGGGGGTGAGACAGAGAGAAATGAGGGGCTAGAAGTAAAAAAAGAGAAGAGACATGAGAGAGAGAGAGAGAGAGGGGGGGGGGGGGGTGAGACAGAGAAATGAGGGGCTAGAAAGAAAAGATGAAAAGTGACATGGGGAGAGAGAGAGAGAGAGGGAAATGAGGGGCTAAAAGCAAAAAAAGAGAAGAGACATGGGGAGAGAAAGAGAGAGGGAGAGAGAGAAGGATAGAGAGAGAGAGAAGAGAGGGGCTAGAAGCAAAAAAGAGAAGAGACATGGGGGAAGAGAAAGAGAGAGAGAGGGAAAGAAGGATAGAGAGAGAAATGAGGGTCTAGAAGCAAAAAAAAAGAGACATGGGGAAGAGAAAGAGAAAGAGAGGGAGAGAGACAGAAGGATAGAGAGAGAGAGAGAGAGAGAGAGAGAGAGAGAAGGAGAGGCAGAGGGCTGTGTGTATGTGAAAACGTGTAGGAGAGGCTAAGAAAAACATTCCGGCTTGGCAGCAATATCACAGGGGTGAGAGAAAGAGAGAGAGAGAGAGAGAGAGAGAGAGAGAGAGAGAGAGAGAGGAGTGTGTGTAAGGGGAGGGGGAGGTAATATCTGAATGTGTGGTTAGATCACATTCCTCTCTTTGCCTTCTCATGCAGTGGGCCTGGCTCAGAGAGAGAGAGAGAGAGAGAGAAAGAGAGAGAGAGAGAGAGAGAGAGAGAGAGAGAGAGGGGAGTTGGTTTGTGTGTGAACCAGTCGGACCACTCCAGGGGTGTAGCCCTGGCACGGCCTCTCCCCGAGAGCCACTGGCACTGGCAAACGACACGCACATCTGCCCTGTTTCTCTCCTATAGTTCTGCTGTAAGTTAGTTATTTCAGCGCGCGGCTCACAGCCCTGCCTTCACACAGCCAAGCAGACAAACCAGCACCAGCGAGGTCAATCAGGACTGTTTCCTCAATGCAGTCAACAGTAAATAATCAGACATACAATACAAAGTATCATGAATATGTTATTGTGAGAGAAGTAGATCAGATCTTGATCCAGTTTGAAGAACAAAGTTAGGTTCCAGATTTCTCCTGGACGCCCCAGACATTGTATGAATGTGTTCAGTTCCTTCAGCAGCAAATCTTGATTTAGCTTAATGAAGTACTGAGCAGTCAAAGCAGGTATTAGATGAGAAGTCTCATAAAAACCCATTAAAACACTCTGATTGTAGCTTTTAGGACTTGATATACAAAAGACTAATGTTTATCTGAGCAGTCATGTGACATTTTCAGTGCATATATGCAAATACATTAATTAATAGAATAAAAGAAGCCAATTCTTATGTGTTTGACTGAATGACTGCAGTCAAAACTACAAATATTTGGACCAACTGTAGGAAATATGGAAAGTTACGTATACAATATGCATATTTTTGTGTTTGTGTGATGGAAGAAAATTCTTAAATTCCTTTGCAGCTTCTTTTGCAACCTTGCAAAACTATTGCTCAAGATTCAAGGTTCAAGAGTTTTGATGTTATATGCACAGCATATAACTTTACTGTTTCTCCATTCACCAACAGATAAGGATAACAAAATTATATATATATATATAAATATATATATATATATATATATATATATATATATATATATATATATATATATATATATAAAGTATAATAATATAAGTTAAAGTAAATAAAATTAAAATATTTTTTATTCTTTTTCATAATTAAAATTTTAAAATAAATGTTACATGTACTTTTATGTGCCAATATATCAGTTAAGTCTGTTACATGTGTTACATGCAAAAATATTAGACCTTGTTTCTCATGTACAATCAAATACACATGTACTATAATAATATAAGAGATATTAAAGGAAATGTTTGGCTAAAAATCAAACCTAAATGGTTTCACATTCTTTTCAGAATGAGTTGAACAGCAAAACGTTTGCCATCCAAGTTGTACGTTTCTGGTTAATACTGGGTTGTTTCCACAAGGAAAAGCTTGAAAAGGGTTAAATAAACATACTGACGTATGGAAAAGCACTACTTACTGTATTAATACTCTTTGAATATATAAATATAAAGTGTTTACTGAGTAAATAAAAATGTCCTGTTTGGAAATAATAGCTTTATATATATATATATATATACATTTATATATATACATTTATATAATAATGTCCTCAAGTGTCCTAAACTTTTGCACAGTACTGTATATGTATAAGATTTAAAGTTCA
Organism: Megaleporinus macrocephalus; assembly: GCA_021613375.1. Taxonomy (NCBI): domain Eukaryota; kingdom Metazoa; phylum Chordata; class Actinopteri; order Characiformes; family Anostomidae; genus Megaleporinus; species Megaleporinus macrocephalus. The sequence goes on along the minus strand of CM038717.1, from coordinate 5,363,257 downwards.
ACAGTACATATAGATCAGAAACTGAGATGTGTAGTTTAGTAACAGGTATGCATAGGTGGTTTCTAAACCTGTCTACCAGTATCCTCTGAGACCCCCAACTCCAGTTCATTATAATTTGATGAGTAATATTTGTACAAAATTTGGCAACCTTATATAATTATGAGATTTGGAGTGTTTTGTTGAGAGTAGGCATTGGTTGGGTTTATTTAGAGTGGGCATTGGTTGAGTTAATTTAGAGTGGGCATTGGTTGGGTTAATTTAGGGTGGGCATTGTTTGGGTTTATATAGGATGGGCATTGATTGGGTTAATTTAGAGTGGGTATTGATTGGATTAATTTAGAGTGAGCATTGTTTGGGTTAATTTAGAATGAGCATTGGTTGGGTTTATTTAGAGTGAGCATTGGTTGGGTTAATTTAGAGTAGGCATTGGTTGGATTAATTTAAAGTGGGCATTGGTTGGGTTTATTTAGAGTGAGCATTGGTTGGGTTAATTTAGAGTGGGCATTGATTGGATTAATTTAGAGTGAGCATTGGTTGAGTTAATTTAGAGTGAGCATTGGTTGGGTTTATTTAGAGTGGTAATTGTTTGGGTTTATTTAGAGTGGGCATTGGTTGAGTTAATTTAGAGTGAGCATTGGTTGGATTTATTAGGAGTGGGTATTGATTGGATTAATTTAGAGTGAGCATTGGTTGAGTTAATTTAGAGTGAGCATTGGTTGGATTCATTTAGAGTAAGCATTGGTTGAGGGTGGGCATTATTTAGGGTGGGCATTGGTTGGATTAATTTAGAGTGAGCATTGGTTAAGTTAATTTAGAGTGAGCATTGGTTGAGTTAATTTAGAGTGAGCATTGGTTAAGTTAATTTAGAGTGAGCATTGGTTGGGTTTATTTAGGGTGGGCATTGGTTGGGTTTATTTAGAGTGAGCATTGGTAGAGTTAATTTAGAATGAGCATTGGTTGGGTTTATTTAGAGTGGTAATTGTTTGCGTTTATTTAGAGTGGGCATTGGTTGGGTTTATTTAGGGTGGGCATTGGTTGGGTTTATTTAGAGTGAGCATTGGTAGAGTTAATTTAGAATGAGCATTGGTTGGGTTTATTTAGAGTGGTAATTGTTTGCGTTTATTTAGAGTGGGCATTGGTTGGGTTTATTTAGGGTGGGCATTGGTTGGGTTTATTTAGAGTGAGCATTGGTTGAGTTAATTTAGAATGAGCATTGGTTGGGTTTATTTAGAGTGGTAATTGGTTGGGTTAATTTAGAGTGGGCATTGGTTAAGTTAATTTAGAGTGAGCATTGGTTGAGTTAATTTAGAGTGAGCATTGGTTAAGTTAATTTAGAGTGAGCATTGGTTGGGTTTATTTAGGGTGGGCATTGGTTGGGTTTATTTAGAGTGAGCATTGGTTGAGTTAATTTAGAATGAGCATTGGTTGGGTTTATTTAGAGCGGTAATTGTTTGGGTTTATTTAGAGTGGGCATTGGTTGAGTTAATTTAGAATGAGCATTGGTTGGATTTATTAGGAGTGGGTATTGATTGGATTAATTTAGAGTGAGCATCGGTTGAGTTTATTTGGGGTGGGCATTGGTTGGATTAATTTAGAGTGAGCATTGGTTGAGTTAATTTAGAGTGAGCATTGGTTAAGTTAATTTAGAGTGAGCATTGGTTGGATTAATTTAGAGTGAGCATTGGTTGGATTAATTTAGAGTGAGCATTGGTTGGATTAATTTAGAGTGAGCATTGGTTAAGTTAATTTAGAGTGAGCATTGGTTGGATTAATTTAGAGTGAGCATTGGTTGGATTAATTTAGAGTGAGCATTGGTTGGGTTAATTTAGAGTGAGCATTGGTTGGATTAATTTAGAGTGAGCATTGGTTGGATTAATTTAGAGTGAGCATTGGTTGGATTAATTTAGAGTGAGCATTGGTTGGGTTAATTTAGAGTGAGCATTGGTTGGATTAATTTAGAGTGAGCATTGGTTGGGTTAATTTAGAGTGAGCATTGGTTGGATTAATTTAGAGTGAGCATTGGTTGGATTAATTTAGAGTGAGCATTGGTTGGATTAATTTAGAGTGAGCATTGGTTGGATTAATTTAGAGTGAGCATTGGTTAAGTTAATTTAGAGTGGGCATTGGTTGGATTTATTAGGCGTGGGCATTGATTGGATTAATTTAGAGTGAGCATTGGTTGAGTTAATTTAGAGTGAGCATTGGTTGGATTAATTTAGAGTAAGCATTGGTTGAGTTAATTTAGAGTGAGCATTGGTTGAGTTTATTTAGGGTGGGCATTGGTTGGATTAATTTAGAGTGAGCATTTGTTGAGTTAATTTAGAGTGAGCATTGGTTGAGTTAATTTAGAGTAAGCATTGGTTAAGTTAATTTAGAGTGAGCATTGGTTGGATTTATTAGGAGTGGGCATTGGTTGGGTTTATTTAGAGTGGACATTGGTTGAGTTTATTTAGGGTGGGCATTGGTTGGATTAATTTAGAGTGAGCATTGGTTGAGTTCATTTAGAGTGAGCATTGGTTAAGTTAATTTAGAGTGGGCATTGGTTAAGTTAATTTAGAGTGGGCATTGGTTAAGTTAATTTAGAGTGGGCATTGGTTGAGTTAATTTAGAGTAAGCATTGGTTAAGTTAATTTAGAATTGTAATTGGTTGGGTTTATTTAGAATTGTAATTGGTTGGGTTTATTTAGAATTGTAATTGGTTGGGTTTATTTAGAATTGTAATTGGTTGGGTTTATTTAGAATTGTAATTGGTTGGGTTTATTTAGAATTGTAATTGGTTGGGTTTATTTAGAATGGTAATTGGTTGGGTTTATTTAGAATGGTAATTGGTTGGGTTTATTTAGAATTGTAATTGGTTGGGTTTATTTAGAATTGTAATTGGTTGGGTTTATTTAGAATGGTAATTGGTTGGGTTTATTTAGAGTGGACATTTGTTAGGTTTATTTAATGTGGCCACTTGTTGGATTTATTAAGACTGGGCATCGGTTGGGTTCATTTTGAGTGGGCATTGGTTTGGTTTATTTAGAGTGGCCTTTGGTTGGTTTTATTAAGAGTGAACATTAGTTGGGTTTTTTAGGAGTGGGCATCGGTTGGATTACTAAGAGTGGGCATCGGTTGGATTACTAAGAGTGGGCATTGGTTGGATTTATTTAGAGTGATCATTGGTTGGGTTTTTTAGGAGTGGGCATCGGTTGGATTACTAAGAGTGGGCATTGGTTAGGTTTATTTAGAATGGACACTGGTTGAGTTATTTATAAGTGAACGTTTTTTTAATGGGAATTAATTGGGTTTATTTTGAGTGGTCATTGGTTTGTTTTATTTATAGTGGCCATTGTTTGGGTTTATTTGGAGTGGGCATTGGTTGGATTTATTTAGAGAGGGCACTGGTTGGGTATATTTGGAGTGGCCATTGGTTGGTTTTATTTATAGTGGCCATTGTTTGGGTTTATTTGGAGTGGGCATTGGTTGGATTTACCTAGAGTGGGCACTGGTTGGATTAATTAAGAGTGGGCATTGGTTGAGTTAATTTAGAGTGAGCATTGGTTGAGTTAATTTAGAGTAAGCATTGGTTAAGTTAATTTAGAGTGAGCATTGGTTGGATTTATTAGGAGTGGGCATTGGTTGGGTTTATTTAGAATGGTAATTGGTTGGGTTTATTTAGAGTGGACATTGGTTGAGTTTATTTAGGGTGGGCATTGGTTGGATTAATTTAGAGTGAGCATTGGTTGAGTTAATTTAGAGTGAGCATTGGTTAAGTTAATTTAGAGTGGGCATTGGTTAAGTTAATTTAGAGTGGGCATTGGTTAAGTTAATTTAGAGTGGGCATTGGTTAAGTTAATTTAGAGTGGGCATTGGTTGGGTTTATTTAGAATGGTAATTGGTTGGGTTTATTTAGAGTGGACATTGGTTGAGTTTATTTAGAGTCGGCATTTGTTAGGTTTATTTAATGTGGCCACTTGTTGGATTTATTAAGACTGGGCATCGGTTGGGTTCATTTTGAGTGGGCATTGGTTTGGTTTATTTAGAGTGGCCTTTGGTTGGTTTTATTAAGAGTGAACATTAGTTGGGTTTTTTAGGAGTGGGCATCGGTTGGATTACTAAGAGTGGGCATCGGTTGGATTACTAAGAGTGGGCATTGGTTGGATTTATTTAGAGTGATCATTGGTTGGGTTTTTTAGGAGTGGGCATCGGTTGGATTACTAAGAGTGGGCATTGGTTAGGTTTATTTAGAATGGACACTGGTTGAGTTTATTTATAAGTGAACGTTTTTTTTAATGGGAATTAATTGGGTTTATTTTGAGTGGTCATTGGTTTGTTTTATTTATAGTGGCCATTGTTTGGGTTTATTTGGAGTGGGCATTGGTTGGATTTATTTAGAGAGGGCACTGGTTGGGTATATTTGGAGTGGCCATTGGTTGGTTTTATTTATAGTGGCCATTGTTTGGGTTTATTTGGAGTGGGCATTGGTTGGATTTATTAAGAGTGGGCACTGGTTGGATTTATTCGATTATTAAAAGCCAATAAACTTTTAATTCATACCATTTTTGTGTTTGTGAGAATAATTTGATTATGATTTAAGTTTGATTGGGGGTTTGAACATACAAAAAAATGCTTCATTTAGTGTATTTCAGTAATTTCCACAGAAAGAGATGAAGACTAGCTGAGGCCTGGTCTTTAAAAAAAAGCTTTTTTGTCCTGCTCTTATTTGGACTTGACTTTGGTGGTCGTGTCCACAGTCTAATCCTATTTATTGGAAGTACCATGGTACTACATGAAGGCAGTCGAGGGCTAGAAGTTGGGGAACCAGCCTTGTATCTGGAAAGTCACCTGTTCAATCCCCTGAAACAACAGGATGCGACTTAAGTGGGCATTGGTTGATTTAATTTAGAGTGAGCATTGGTTGAGTTTATTTAGAGTGAGCATTGGTTGAGTTCATTTAGAGTGAGCATTGGTTGAGTTTATTTAGAGTGAGCATTGGTTGAGTTAATTTAGAGTGAGCATTGGTTGATTTAATTTAAAGTGAGCATTGGTTGGGTTAATTTAGAGTGAGTGTTGGTTGGATTAATTTAGAGTGAGCATTGGTTGATTTAATTTAGAGTGAGCATTGGTAGAGGGCTAGAAGTTGGGGAACCAGCCTTGTATCTGGAAAGTCACTTGTTCAATCCCCTGAAACAACAGGATGCAACTTAAGTGCCCTTGAGCAAGCTCTTATGAAATATGATGAAGACTTATATGTTCGTATTTGGCGTTACACAGTTTTCTCGGACTCCAGTTCCAGTTACCATTGAGGAGGACACACCTTAAACTTCTTCCTTTTTCCTTCAAAGTCATTCCAGTTACTCAAAACCATACGACTAACAAGACACACTGAAAACACTGCTGCTGTTCAGCTCGGCCAGAAGGGGGTTAATGTTGTTCTGATCTTGCGGCCCATGATGAGTTACAGTATTTACCTGAAGTTATATTAGCAGTTATAATGTTTTTACAGTGGTTTGGATCCAGAAAGTGGAGAGAGCTTCATGAAAAGCTGTTAGACAAGAACAGGTGTACTGAAGTCACCTGACTGGTCAGCAGTTTACGAGCTCCCTCAGTAAAAAGC
>CM038717.1:5320158-5355158 GCA_021613375.1 Megaleporinus macrocephalus | reverse complement strand
AAACACCCACATACACACACACACACTAGAGGGCAGTGAAACACCCACATACACACACACACACACTAATAAACACACACACACATACACACACACACACACACACACACACTAGGGGGCAGTGAAACACCCACATACACACACACACACTAGAGGGCAGTGAAACATCCCCCCCACACACACACTAATAAACACATACACACACACACACACACACACACTAGAGGGCAGTGAAACACCCACATACACACACACACACTAGAGGGCAGTAAAACACCCACATACACACACACACTAATAAACACATACACACACACACACACACACACACACACACACACACACTAGGGGGCAGTGAAACACCCACATACACATACACACACTAGGGGGCAGTGAAACACCCACATACATACACACACACACACACTAGAGGGCAGTGAAACACCCACATACACACACACACTAATAAACACACACACACATACACACACACTAGGGGGCAGTGAAACACCCACATACACACACACACACTAGAGGGCAGTGAAACACCCCCCCCACACACACACTAATAAACACACACACACACACACACACAAACACACACACACACACACTAGGGGGCAGTGAAACACCCACATACACACACACACACTAGAGGGCAGTGAAACACCCACATACACACACACACACTAATAAACACATACACACACACACACTAGGGGGCAGTGAAACACACACATACACATACACACAATAGGTGGCAGTGAAACATCCACATACACACACACACACACACACACTAGTGAACATACGCACACACACTAGGGGGCAGTGAAACACCCACATACACACACTAGGGGGCAGTGGAACACCCACATACACACGCACACACTAGTAAACATATACACGCTAGTGGGCAGTGAAACACTCACATACACACAAACACTAGTGAACACACACACACTAGTGGACAGTGAAACACTCACATACACACAAACACACTAGGGGCAGTGAAACACACACATACACACACACACACACACACAAACTAGGGGGCAGTGGAACACCCACATACACACACACTAGTGAACATACACACACTAGTGGGCAGTGAAACACCCACATATACACACACTAGTGGGCAGTGAAACACTCACATACACACAAACACTAGTGACCACACACACTAGGGGGCAGTGAAACACCCACATACACACGCACACTGGTGAACACAAACACACTAGTGGGTAGTGAAACACTCACATACACACAAACACACTAGGGGGCAGTAAAACATCCACATACACACACACCATATTGAATGCACACACTAGGGGGCAGTGTAACACCCACATTCACACACACACACACACACACCAGTGAACACACACACTAGGTGGTATTGAAACCCCCCCCCCCCCCCCCACACACAGTAGGGAAAACACAAACTTGGGGCAAGTGAAACACCCACATACACATTAGTGAACACACACACTAGGGTTCACTATAATATATTTACATTCTTCTGATTGGTCAACCACCACAGTGTGTAAAAGCAGTAGGAACATCCTACTACAAGTTCCACAACTATAAGTAGTGGTACTGTAGGCATGTAACTGTGTGGTGTGAAACAAGATGATGTCACCTTGTAACAGTGAAGGCATTTTAGGCAGCTGAGACGTGGTTTCTGTTTCTCCCTCTGGCATGTACTTTGGACTTTATAACTTTGCAGACTGTTTACATCCATAAAAAAAGCTACAGCACATGAAAGAAAAGAGGAAAACCAAAAAGCATAAGCACATTCATGCCTATTGGGAAAAGAAATCATTATGTACTGATGATTCTATGAAAACATATGTTCAATCAAAAAGCTATTATTTATCAGGCCAAACATTCTGGAATATTCTGTCACTAGCTCAAAAACTGTGAGACAGGGAAAATACACATGTGATGACATTTCAATCTAGGCGTATTGAGGTTATATGGGGAAATTGCACAGGCCCTGTATTCTGTATGAATCAGCCAGTCATAGCAAACATACACACTACTGCCTACAATTTCTGACGTCTGACAAATCCATCTGATCATGTGGCTGCTTAATCAGACATCGCTGCCTCCTCCTCTCCGTCACATGCTGAATGAGGGTCCTTGAGGCTGAGATTTATTACATTCTTCAATTTTGTGGTGACCAAATCGAGCAGTAGCCTAGCCAGAAGTACATTTTTGACCTGTGAAAAAGTAGGTAGGCCATCATGGTAGATGTCCAAATGTGCTCCACATGTCCAGTGTCATAACCTCAGGATACTATTTATTAAACCTAATCAATACTTCATCAGTTCACTACCCTTAACACCCTATGAAGCTTGTGTCCACTCTATACTTGAAGAATGAGGGAAAAAAAAACACAGCAAGCTCAAAACCCATCCCAGGCTAAAGCATACTGCCACAGCAGGAGTGAGGAAGGTTTATGTACCATTTATGTCTTACCTTTGATGACTGAACTGAAGAACACATTTGCTTTGACGTTCTGACACAGCCCATTTTAGACTTTGTCATAAAAGAGCGTTGGAAGTATCTGCTCATAAGGCTACATGATACCTACATAAGCTGATCATGAAAACCAACATAACCCTACATTAGGACTGCACCTAATGATTCATTTCATGATCAATGAATCTAATGATTATTTTTCGATTAGTCAATTAATTTATTGTTAATTAATCTAATGACTCATTTTTACATTTTGTGTGTTTATATATATATATATATATATATATATATATATATATATATATATATATATATATATATATATATATATATATATATATATATATATATCAAAGCAAATGTGTTCTTCAGTTCTGTTTAGAGTGGACACATGCTTCATAGGGTGTTAAGGGTAGTGAACTGATCTAGTATTGATTAGGTTTAATAAGTAGTATCCTGAGGTTATGACATTGGACATTTGTAGCACATTTGGACATCTACCACGATGTCCAATGCTCGATTTGGTCACCACAAAGTTTAAGAATGTATTAAATGTCAGCCTCAAGGACCCATATATATATATATATATATATATATATATATATATATATATATATATATATATATATATATATATATATATAAAGTATTAAATGGTTAAGAGTCTACGCTCTGACTCGACTTATAAAGGCACAAATGACATGTAGCCTACGCGCCTCACGCACAAGAGATTGGACAGTTTGTGGACTATATATTTTGGCAGAGAGTCGTTTGAGAACCAGCATGTGAACCTACGTGTGTTCTAAAGCTCTCGTGGTATCTAGAACAGTCTAAGGTTCTACACTGGACGATTAAGAAACGGTTACCAATGTGTAGTCCAGTGACTCTACTGAAAGAAACATGTTAAAGACTTAACGTTAAATACGGATACGCACGGAGCCTTCTGTCTGTACTCTGTGTTCATTCGTTCATGCGTTCAAGAGACGGTGGGACTTTCTGAAGAGAAGTGTACGTTCATTAGAAATTTCCCGAAATACTTTCTCCTCGGTGCGGAGACAAACAGTCGTTCTTCATATTTAAAGTTAATAAAGAACTACGAGCTCATGCACTGCCGCCATGTTTGATTAACTCCAAACTGCCCTCTACTGGACATGTTGCTCAGCAACCATGTAAACGTAGCTAACGCAGAGAAGTGTGAGGGCTGTGACGCTATATCACTTCAAATGCACACAGACAGAGAATAAATCAGACTTTACATGTTAATCATTTTAAAATCTGTGTTTCTGTGTGAAACACTCCCACAACTTTAGATACACACAGATAAATCCATGCTTTCAGTGGGCGTGGCCATCTTTGCGACGCATCGACGCACGTTTCATAATCAATTACGTTGACGCGTCGCTCCAGCCCTACCCTACATACATGTTTATGAAGGCTTATTCCAGTAAGCATCATCTATCATAGAGATTATCTAACCTTAATCAAAACTGGTCTTGGTAGTGACTGACGACTACTGGAATAAGCTTTTATAGACCTTTATGTAGGGTTATGTCAGCTGTCACAACAAGTGTGTGTGTCATGTAGCCTTATGAAGAGTACGCTACAGTAACTGAAGAACCAAATTAGTTTTTGGCTTTGCATGGATCCACTCTACGACATATCACTGTTGCATGTCCATCTTTTGATGGCAGCGGGAGCCTCTGATTCAAAAACTAGCTAGACTGAAGCAGGCTTGAGGCAATGGCAGACAGCAATGATCTCTAAGCAGCAATTGGGAATCATAAAGACATAATTGATCAGATCAGGTGACGCGAGGTTGGACCAGCTCTGCAGGGGAGGCACCACCTTGGCCACCACTCCTGTGTATTTGTTATGCTTCTGAGGAGCCACACGTGTGAGGACAACATAATGGCACCAAAACAAACAAGAATGAATGGGCTGCATAGATGCCAGTCTTAAACACTGCGTCAGAACGGACATCGTTAGACATCTATAGGAGGTGCTGCACCTTCCATGACGTGCATATAAGTAGAGTTGTAATCCCTCATGGGCACAACAAGGTTCTTAATAACCAGTTGTGTACCTTAAAGAGGGTCACATTTATAGAAATTCTACATAATTCACAATGAATAATATGTAAACAAAGTCATGATAAATAAACTTACCAGTTCAGAGTTTCTCACAGTGGTGGTGAATGGAACCAGACATCCAAAAACATCTGGACAGAAATGATGTGAAATAGTTATGAATATGAAATTACTACTATTGGAACTAAATGGAATTGTAGTTATACAATAAAAATTTGGCCTAAAACTAATATTTAAATTTATTAGTGATATATGCAGTGCACTGTGAACCAAAATATTCCCCCCAAAAATATCTGTATTTGTGTTGTAGACATGGTAACCCCTGGTTCCCATCAGCACCCCTGTAAACAACCCTCTATTCATTAAAAGCTCCATTCAGACATTATTGTATATGCATGTTGTGACACTGACCATCAAAGGTAAGACATAAATGGTACATAAACCTTTCTCACTCCTGCTGTGGCAGTATGCTTTAGCCTGGGATGGGTTTTTGCGCTTGCTGTGTGCGTTTCCCTCATTCTTCTTCCTTGTAAATCTCAGTGGCCTGATTTTAACTTGGTTATGGAGAAGTATAGGAGTGTGTCTGTTGAGAGTGGACACATGCTTCATAGGGTGTTGTGGGTAGTGAACTGAAGTATTGATTAGGTTTAATAAATAGTAACCTGAAGATATGACATTGGACATTTGGACCACATTTAGACATTATAGTTTTACAATAAAAAAGTTGGCCTAAAACTAATATTTAAATTTATTAGTGATATATGCAGCGCATTGTGAACCAAAATATTCCCCAAAAATATCTGTATTTGTGTTGTAGACATGGTGACCCCTGGTCCCCATCAGCACCACTGTAAACAACCCTCTATTCATTAAAAGCTCCATTCAGACATTATTGTATATGCATGTTGTGACACTGACCTGCTTTTTATCAGGTATCCTGTATCTGTACACACATACACACACAGCCGACTCTACTCTAAGCTCTTGTGTCCTGTAGTTCCAGTGTGATGGAATAAGAGAAGAATTCTACTGAAATTGGAGACATGAATTAAACCTACAGCGTTGGAAATCTGACACGACTTGAATTAAACATCTTAGTGACTTCATTTGTGTGATTGGTTTGATTCTCGAATGCAAAAACCGGCCTGCCAATATTCCAGCTGTCTAATCCTGTAGAGTTCTGTTTTCTCAGCATGCATTGAAACACATTCTGGACACCCTAAAAGATGAACTTTGAATGGAACAAAGCTTGTAGGCCTCTCCCAGCAGCGTGTAGGAATTAATAGGTGCTGACTGTACGGGAGGGGCGCTATCAGTTTGGCCGGTTAGGTGCGATTAAGCGGCTTCTGAAAAGGGTGTGGGGATGGCATTGTTGAGCTTTGTGCACACGCGGCTTGGGAAAACAGGTGTGAACCATAAAGATAATTTCACAATGCATCGAGCAACCTCGACAAACACATTACTGTTTCATTCACCCTTCGCAAACTCCATCATTTAGGCATCTAGATTACACTGTGTTGCGCCAGATAAAACATTTTGCCCACATTTTCATATCTGGGAACCGGATTGTGCTATTGACTGACCAAGCAGTGAGTAGCACATACAGTGATTGTGATTACAGACCCTGATAACCTGTAAGTAACCCATCAGCGCTGTGAGAAAAAGGACTGCACGGTACCTTTGAGGGTCCAGGGCTGGTGTGGTACCCTCAAGGCTCTATCTTCAGTAGCTGTAGGATGAGAATTATTACATTCACGCTGCTGGGAGAGGCCTACAAGCTTTGTTCCATTGAAAGTTTGTGTTTTCGGGTGTCCATGTGTTTCTAGGCATGCTGAGAAACCAGAACTCTCTACAGTGATAGACACCTGGAATACTGGCAGTCCGGCTTTTGCATTCAAGAGTCAATTCACTGAAAGAATTCAAGTCGAGTCAGATTTCCTAAGCTGTAGATTCATATATCAGATTTCAGTGGAATTACTCTCTTATTCCATCACACCTTCACTGCAGGACACAAGAGCTGCTGTCCTTACACGCTTACACTCCAGACAAACAAATCAGGTGTTAATCTTAAAGCAGAATTCCAACAATTTCTGCTTAATTCAGTGCTTCAGATGTAAATACAGGCTGCATCCAAAATCAGCTGCTTCTGTACCACACAGGGCGTGAAACCAGTAGTAGTAGTACTAAACTGTTGCCATAGAGGTTAGTGTAGAGTCGGCTGTGTGTGTGTAGTGTTACTGCTGCTACAGAGGTTAGTGTAGAGTCGGCTGTGTGTGTGTAGTGTTACTGCTGCTACAGAGGTTAGTGTAGAGTCGGCTGTGTGTGTGTAGTGTTACTGCTGCTACAGAGGTTAGTGTAGAGTCGGCTGTGTGTGTGTAGTGTTACTGCTACAGAGGTTAGTGTAGAGTCGGCTGTGTGTGTGTAGTGTTACTGCTGCTACAGAGGTTAGTGTAGAGTCGGCTGTGTGTGTGTAGTGTTACTGCTGCTACAGAGGTTAGTGTAGAGTCGGCTGTGTGTGTGTAGTGTTACTGCTACAGAGGTTAGTGTAGAGTCGGATGTGTGTGTGTAGTGTTACTGCTACAGAGGTTAGTGTAGAGTCGGATGTGTGTGTGTAGTGTTACTGCTGCTACAGAGGTTAGTGGAGAGTCGGCTGTGTGTATGTGTAGTGTTACTGCTGCTACAGAGGTTAGTGTAGAGTCGGCTGTGTGTGTGTAGTGTTACTGCTGCTACAGAGGTTAGTGTAGAGTCGGCTGTGTGTATGTGTAGTGTTACTGCTGCTACAGAGGTTAGTGTAGAGTCGGCTGTGTGTGTGTAGTGTTACTGCTACAGAGGTTAGTGTAGAGTCGGATGTGTGTGTGTAGTGTTACTGCTGCTACAGAGGTTAGTGGAGAGTCGGCTGTGTGTATGTGTAGTGTTACTGCTGCTACAGAGGTTAGTGTAGAGTCGGCTGTGTGTGTGTAGTGTTACTGCTGCTACAGAGGTTAGTGTAGAGTCGGCTGTGTGTATGTGTAGTGTTACTGCTGCTACAGAGGTTAGTGTAGAGTCGGCTGTGTGTGTGTAGTGTTACTGCTGCTACAGAGGTTAGTGTAGAGTCGGCTGTGTGTGTGTAGTGTTACTGCTGCTACAGAGGTTAGTGTAGAGTCGGCTGTGTGTGTATGTAGTGTTACTGCTGCTACAGAGGTTAGTGGAGAGTCGGCTGTGTGTGTGTAGTGTTACTGCTACAGAGGTTAGTGGAGAGTCGGCTGTGTGTGTGTGTAGTGTTACTGCTACAGAGGTTAGTGTAGAGTCAGCTGTGTGTGTGTGTAGTGTTACTGCTACAGAGGTTAGTGTAGAGTCAGCTGTGTGTGTGTAGTGTTACTGCTACAGAGGTTAGTGGAGAGTCGGCTGTGTGTGTGTAGTGTTACTGCTACAGAGGTTAGTGTAGAGTCAGCTGTGTGTGTGTAGTGTTACTGCTGCTACAGAGGTTAGTGTAGAGTCGGCTGTGTATGTGTAGTGTTACTGCTACAGAGGTTATTGTAGAGTCGGCTGTGTGTGTGTAGTGTTACTGCTGCTACAGAGGTTAGTGTAGAGTCGGCTGTGTGTGTGTAGTGTTACTGCTGCTACAGAGGTTAGTGTAGAGTCGGCTGTGTGTGTGTAGTGTTACTGCTGCTACAGAGGTTAGTGTAGAGTCGGCTGTGTGTGTGTAGTGTTACTGCTACAGAGGTTAGTGTAGAGTCGGCTGTGTGTGTGTAGTGTTACTGCTGCTACAGAGGTTAGTGTAGAGTCGGCTGTGTGTGTGTAGTGTTACTGCTGCTACAGAGGTTAGTGTAGAGTCGGCTGTGTGTGTGTAGTGTTACTGCTACAGAGGTTAGTGTAGAGTCGGATGTGTGTGTGTAGTGTTACTGCTACAGAGGTTAGTGTAGAGTCGGATGTGTGTGTGTAGTGTTACTGCTGCTACAGAGGTTAGTGGAGAGTCGGCTGTGTGTATGTGTAGTGTTACTGCTGCTACAGAGGTTAGTGTAGAGTCGGCTGTGTGTGTGTAGTGTTACTGCTGCTACAGAGGTTAGTGTAGAGTCGGCTGTGTGTATGTGTAGTGTTACTGCTGCTACAGAGGTTAGTGTAGAGTCGGCTGTGTGTGTGTGTAGTGTTACTGCTACAGAGGTTAGTGTAGAGTCGGATGTGTGTGTGTAGTGTTACTGCTGCTACAGAGGTTAGTGGAGAGTCGGCTGTGTGTATGTGTAGTGTTACTGCTGCTACAGAGGTTAGTGTAGAGTCGGCTGTGTGTGTGTAGTGTTACTGCTGCTACAGAGGTTAGTGTAGAGTCGGCTGTGTGTATGTGTAGTGTTACTGCTGCTACAGAGGTTAGTGTAGAGTCGGCTGTGTGTGTGTAGTGTTACTGCTGCTACAGAGGTTAGTGTAGAGTCGGCTGTGTGTGTGTAGTGTTACTGCTGCTACAGAGGTTAGTGTAGAGTCGGCTGTGTGTGTGTGTAGTGTTACTGCTACAGAGGTTAGTGGAGCGTCGGCTGTGTATGTGTAGTGTTACTGCTACAGAGGTTAGTGGAGAGTCGGTTGTGTGCGTGTGTAGTGTTACTGCTACAGAGGTTAGTGTAGAGTCAGCTGTGTGTGTGTAGTGTTACTGCGACAGAGGTTAGTGTAGAGTCAGCTGTGTGTGTGTAGTGTTACTGCTACAGAGGTTAGTGGAGAGTCGGCTGTGTGTGTGTAGTGTTACTGCTACAGAGGTTAGTGTAGAGTCAGCTGTGTGTGTGTAGTGTTACTGCTGCTACAGAGGTTAGTGTAGAGTCGGCTGTGTGTGTGTAGTGTTACTGCTACAGAGGTTAGTGTAGAGTCAGCTGTGTGTGTGTAGTGTTACTGCTGCTACAGAGGTTAGTGGAGAGTTGGCTGTGTGTGTGTAGTGTTACTGCTACAGAGGTTAGTGTAGAGTCGGCTGTGTGTGTGTGTAGTGTTACTGCTACAGAGGTTAGTGTAGAGTCGGCTGTGTGTGTGTGTAGTGTTACTGCTACAGAGGTTAGTGTAGAGTCAGCTGTGTGTGTGTAGTGTTACTGCTACAGAGGTTAGTGGAGAGTCGGCTGTGTGTGTGTAGTGTTACTGCTGCTACAGAGGTTAGTGGAGAGTCGGCTGTGTGTGTGTGTAGTGTTACTGCTGCTACAGAGGTTAGTGGAGAGTCGGCTGTGTGTGTGTGTAGTGTTACTGCTACAGAGGTTAGTGTAGAGTTGGCTGTGTGTGTGTAGTGTTACTGCTGCTACAGAGGTTAGTGGAGAGTCGGCTGTGTGTGTGTAGTGTTACTGCTGCTACAGAGGTTAGTGTAGAGTCAGCTGTGTGTGTGTAGTGTTACTGCTGCTACAGAGGTTAGTGGAGAGTCGGCTGTGTGTGTGTATTATTAAAGGATGTTGGTCAGATGATAGATGTAGTGTGTCCCAGTTTGTGTGGATACTAAACACTCCCGTACTGAAAGAGATAGACTGTTTTACCAGTCCAGCCATGACCACTGGGTCCAGTCTAGTGTCATTCAGAGAGTGTTTTGGTGTGAAATGGTTCAGATGTTGTTTACAGTGGTTCTGATGGACACCAGGGGTCACCATGTCTACAACACAAATATACACACTTTATTGACTAACAGACCCACCAGTGATTCTGTACAAGTTGTTATATGGGATGTTGATGATGGTAAAATAGTTCTGTTGAGCACTTGTTGAGCTCAAATGATGTAGAAAATAATGTTTAGCAATAATATTTTTGATGTTTAAAGAAAAAAAAAATTCTACATCATCTGAACATGACAGCTGCTGTTTATATCCTTTGAAAGTTTTACGATAAATGGACCATTAGAAATACTCTAAATTCACCTGGAATAAAACCTCTTTATATTGACCTACATTGAAAGTAAGGAATATTTTCCTTCTCTATTGTGAAGTTACTATTTTGGAAATGATTGTTTTTCTTTGGACAGCAACTGTATGTTTTCAAAGTGGGGCTATAAAGATCCCGCATGTACTCCTCCACCATTAATGCATACACTACTGCTCAAAAGTTTGGGATCTCAGTGAAATGTTCTTGTTTTAATGGAGTATCTTCTTCCTTAACACAACAATGGACTGACGGGTCTCTAAAGAAAGTTGTTTCTTTCTGGTCATTGTGAGTCGATCAGCAAACCATCAACTGCTGATCTTCAGATACTAAACTAACCTAGAATGTTGTTCCCTTTTATACTCACTTATTAGTAGAATGTTTTTCAGCTGTGATCACAATTGAGCAAAAGTGTCCTAACAACCAATTAGTCCAATAACATCCTTAACTTGGATTGGTGGTCGTACCAGGAGATTTAGACAGAGGACTGAGAATTACTGATAATAGGACTATATGTAAAATAAGCCTCTATACAAAAATAGACTTTAATACAAACATTTTTATTCTTTAAAAATCATCAGATACACTTACATTAATTGTGAAATGGACAGTATTGTTTGTGAATTGCATGAAAATTGCATGAAATGAAATTCTAAAGTGATCCTAAACTTTTGAGCGGAAGTGTATAATAAATATATTTTATTTTAGGCTTTGGGCAACACATTCATAGTAAGTTTTCATGTAACACTGTTCTGTGGTGGAGCTTTAAGCTGCTTTAATATGTAATTAGAGGGAAATAATATGCACCTAATATGCAAGTTCTATAGTTATGAGAGGGACATTAGAGTTTCTCTTTGAAGTGCATGGTGTGATATGTTATAGTAATATATTGCCTCCATCAGAGCAAAACTTTGAATCTCCAATATATATATATATATATATATATATATATATATATATATATATATATATATATATATATATATATATATATATATACATTACTTTTAATGTAAGCCAATGGAACTAGACATCTTTGCCAGGCAAGCTGGGCCTTTTGCTTTTGGTCTGTTGTTCATTAAGTTCATGTACAATGTAAAAGGCAACTAGTGAGTGGGCGGGGCTTGGTCTGCTGTAGGCTGAATACACACATATCTATAAACGTACTGGTTTTTGTGACATCACGGAAACAATGATGCTGTTTTGGCTACCACGGTTCTGTATATAGTCCGGCAAGTGAACGTCACCTTTGGAACTTTAACAGTGTTTACATGCTACATCCAACTCTTATGCAAGGAATTCTGGCCCTTTGCGACTATCATTCCCAAACTAGCCCACAGAAGAAATACACAGCCAACGGCCAATGAGAGGATTTATTTTTTATTTCCTTACTGATATCCATCTTCATCTGATACTGATCCATAAAAACATAACTTACACTACAGAGGCAATCCTTTATCTTATCAAAAACACTAGATCTGATTAGAACAGATGTAAATAATCATACTTACAATACAAAGTAACATGAATATGTTATTGTGAGAGAAGTAGATCAGATCTTGAGCTCCAGTTTGAAGAACAAAGTTAGGTTCCAGATTTCTCCTGGACGCCCCAGACATTGTATGAATGTATTCAGTTCCTTCAGCAGCAATCTTGATTTAGCTTAATGAAGTACTGAGCAGTCAAAGCAGGTATTAGATGAGAACTGATAATAATACTGGGTTGTTTCCACAAGGAGAAGCTTGGAAAGGGTTAAATAAACACACTGACGTTTGTAAAAGCACTACTTACTGTATTAATACTGTTTAATATTTAAAAAATAAATATATAATAGTGTTTTGCTGTGTAAATAAAGGTTTGTGTCTGGAAATAAATAGCTTATTATATATAATAATGCCCTCAGTACTGTACCTTTAATGTAAGTCAATGGAACCAGACGTATTTTCAAGTCAAGATAGGCTGTGTATTCACAAACCAAGTAAAAGTCAATGAATACTTTCAGATAATGTAAAAAAGCAGAGTGATAGAGATATGATATTCTGTTCTGAGAGCTGTGATATAATGTATTAGTGAATGTTGTGGGAGAAAAGGAAAGAAGAAGGAGAAAATGGGGGAAAGAATGTTTGCACTGGAAGGCTGAGATGTGAAATTGGTTATTATGGACAGACTTTATATTCATATGGTCAGAATCGGCAAATGCAACCAACTTCTTAGACTGGACGTTGGAGACGTGGCTGCAAATGACTTCAAAACATGCTGAAAGTGAGTTTCGGGGTTTAATGCTTCAAACTAATGACTGGAAATAAATCAGGGGAATAATAATAATAATACAAAAAATAAATAAATAAATGAGTGTGTATGGTCTCTCTGTGTTTGAGTGGGTTCCTCCGGGTACTCTGGTTTCCTCCCACAGTCCAAACACATGCATGTTAGGATCCTCACTCTAAGCTGCCCGTAGGTGTGAGTGTGTGTGGGAATGCGTGAATGTTGGCCATGCAGTGGATTGGCGACCTGTCCATGGTGTACCCCGCCTTCGTCCCATGATGCTAGGATTGGCTCCCTCCCCCCACAATGACCCCATGACCCCAACTAGTGGAATAAAGTGGAAGATAATGGATGGATGGATAGATGGATAATATTAATAGTAGTAGTAGGAAGAATATAGAATATATAGATTAATATTGTTGCAGTCCAAACAAAGACATATCTCCAAAATCATAACTTTACAGCTTCACAGAAGAGGACAAAGACTTTTAATGTAAGTCAATGGAACCACAAGCTATTTTGGAGCACTTCTATTGGTCTATATGTTTTATCTGAACAATATATATATATATATATATGTTAATTGGTTATATATGGGTCATTGACCTCTTGTCCTGACAAGGGATAAAAACAAACCTGAGTGTGCAGGTATGCTGGCAGTGTGTGTGTGTGTGTGTGTGTGTGTGTGTGTGTGTGTGTGTTAGGCTCAATGAGCCGTGTATCAGGTGGACACGTGAGGCCGACTGCCAAAATACTTTTGGTTTGGAGGGAGGGATGTAGGTGGGTGCACACGTTTGTTTGCTTCGCTATAGTGATCTCTCTCTCTCTCTCTCTCTCTCTCTCTCCCTCCCTCTCTTTCTCTCACCCTCCCTGAATCTGTGACACACCTTCCTGCGTGCAGCTCAAACTCTTCTCCTTATCGCTCACTCCGTCTGACGTTGGCTCTCACTTTCGCGTGCTTCAGAGGGAAGATAGCAGCCTCACACTGATACAGCGCGCGCAACTCAAGCAGCAAAAGGTCAGCAAAGTCTCTCTCTCTGTCTCTCTCTCTCTCTCTCTGTGTGTCTCTCTGTGCGCGTGTGCTGTGTATCTTCTGTGTACATGTCTTGGTTGCTTTGGAAAGTATCCGCCAAACTTGGCTCGAGCCGAGCGCTTCAGTCTCCAGCGCGCGCCGCTCTCTCTCTACAGAGTCGAACTCAGTTCAACGGAGATGACAGGTCGGATATAGCGAGTTTGATTGTATCTGCACGCTTGCACACACTTACAATAATGACCCAGTCCGCTGTGCTATGAGAGCAGATCGAGGTTTGGATAAGTTTGCTCGACGTGGTGCTCGACATACAGTTGTCTGTCAGCATCTGTCAAGAGGCTGTCTGCTGTGTTTAGAGGCAGCACGATACCGATATCTCCACCGATACCGATACTGATATCTTTAAATATATCTTTTTATTCGAAGCTGTTGTCGCTGTCCAGTGACAAACAAGCATCTCAACTTTACAGGAGAGGACAAAAACCGTCTTTACTTTCAATAGAAGTCTATGGAACCAGAATTCTTTCCAAGCTATTTTGGAGCGTTTCTATTGGTCCATTCATTGTGAAATGTTCACACAATGTAAACAGCAGCTGTCGTGTTCGAATGATGGAAAAATAAAAAAATATCTAAAAATATATATTGCTTGCGTTTATCCCTTATTACTGTCCATTTAGTACTAGAATATGTAAATGAGCTCCATTCTTATTCTTAAAAATCCAATAGCTTCAGTGTGAGTGGGAGGGGCTTGGTCCGCTGTAGGCTGAATATGTGGATGTATGTGAACGTGCTGGTTTTTTGTGACGTCACAGAAACATTGACGTACATGCCGTCGTTCCAGCAAGCGAATGCCTCATAGTGGAACTTTAACAGAGGTTTACATGCAACTCTCCCGCAAGCAACTCAGGTTCCCAAAGAAGCCCACGGGACGAAACACACACAGCTAACAAGAAATGTTTATTTTCCCCTCTCTGATGCTGATACAAGCTCCTACTGATGCTCCATAGTGAGGCTCTCCTCTACAACAAGCCCTAAGACAGCGTCTTACAGCTGGAGTTTGATGACCTGAGGCGCCCTCTGAAATATTCCTCCTTTCCCTCCATCAATGTCACGCGTGTGTGCTCGTGCCCGGCGACGGCACTTCGCTCCTTCCCCCATTGTTCTCCCAGGTGGAGCGGTCAAACTCTCAGAGCTCATCCTCCACCGCGCGCATTCCTCTGGTTTTTGTGCGTTCAGGCAAAGTGCGAGAGGAGAGCGCCGCTAGTCTGGAGCGGTCAAGGATACGGCGGAGCAGGTGAATAGGCAGATGACTGGCACTTTCAATTATTCATCCATTTATTGTGGCCCGGGCGCGACGTAAAAGGCCGCGAGAGCTCCTTTCACAGTCAAAAACGAATTGCTTTTGGATCGCTCGGTCAATGTTTGGTCTGGGCCTCGAACGCACACCCACGGGTCGGCCGTCGATAGCGAGGGCAGACAAATGTGTAAAGAGTTAAACAGCTAAAGGTATGGACCCCTCCCTGGGAGAGGGAGAGAGAGGGAGAGAGAGGGAGAGAGAGGGAGAGAGAGGGGTTATGTGGGGATAGGCACCACGCCTTTGTCTTTTCAGTCACTAGGACAAGGTTTATCGAAGTTGAACCTGATCCGAGGGAGTCTTTTGTTACAGCGTGGATACTTTTACATTGGCGTGTTCACAAACATTTCAGCAGTAGCCTCCCTCTATTTGCTTTCCTCAGGGGGGTGTGGGAAAGAGGCAGGCTGCACAATGCTCCAGCTTCAGCTACACAATTACACCAACACTAACTCCCTCACTGCAAACCCCCACTCAAAACGCACACACCGGCTTGTTTTCAGGCCGTGTCGGGACGTGTGTCCCACGTGTATCTTATCTTACATGGCGTCGCAGCTGGAATCTGTAAAAATAGTCATATAGAATATAGAATATAGAATATATCATCTAACTTTACAGGAGAGGCCAAAAACTTTCTTTACTTTCAATGTAAGTGATTGTAAAGGGGTTTTATTTAGTGATTTTGGAGCATTTCTATTGGTCCATTCATTATAAAACTTTTACAGGGTATAAAGAGCAGCTGTCCTGTTTAATAAATATAGAAAAATGAAAATGGACAAAAATGGAGATACAAACTTTACTTTGGACTAATATATAGATACAGATAAGACAACAAAAATGTATCTTTAAAGTAATAGTATATGATAAATGTAGTTACAAAATCTAAAAATTACCAATGTATTATAATAACAATAACAATATATATATATATATATATATATATATATATATATATATATATATATATATATATATATATATATATATATATATATATATATATGGATGTAGTAACCTAATACCAGCTGTATGTCTTATATGTATTACTACTATATGTAATTACATATATGTACTAATAACCTTTTTTATCATATGTATGTTTTCACACCTCACTGCAAACCCCCACTCAAAACACACACACCGGCTTGTTTTCAGGTCGTGTCGGGACGTGTGTCCCACGTGTATCTTATCTTACATGCTGTCGCAGCTGGAATCTGTAAAAATAGTCATATAGAATATAGAATATAGAATATATCATCTAACTTTACAGGAGAGGTCAAAAGCTTTCTTTACTTTCAATGTAAGTGATTGTAAAGGGGTTTTATGATTTTGGAGCATTTCTATTGGTCCGCTCATTATCAAACTTTTACAGGGTATAAAGAGCAGCTGTCCTGTTTAATTAATATAGAAAACTGAAAATGGACAAAAATGGAGAAACAAACTTTTCAGAGACAGATACACAAGACAACAAAAATGTATCTTTAAAATAATAATACATGAAAAATATAGTGACAAATTATAAAAATTACCAATGTATTATAATAACAATACGCATATATATGGATGTAGTAACTTAATACCAGCTATATGTCTTATATGTATTACTAATATATGTAATTACATATATGTACTAATAACCTTTTTATGTTATATATGTTTGCACACATGTTTTTAAAAATATGCTCAATATGTACTGCAGTCACACACAAAAATTGCATTTCTATTTTTATATATTTTTGTATATTTTTTTATTTTTTTATATATTTTATATTTTTGAATGCTCCAGTTGTTCTTTGCAATTTGCATAAAAATCATAATGGACCAATAAAGATGCTCCAGACTACTTTCACTACTTTTCACAAGTTACAATGTTTTTCTCCAACAGTGAAAATGTGTAAGCATATATAATAACAAAATATTCTTTATGAATAATATATATATATATATATATATATATATATATATATATATATATATATATATATATATATATATATATATATATATAGTGCCTACATACAAAAAAAAAATAGCCCCATGTGTATTTGTGTATTACTTATATGCTTTTACCTGCACGTAAACATGTTTCATAAAAAATATATATATTAAAAAAATATATTTAAAAAAATATATTTGTTTTTTTCTACATTATATAATTGCTTCAGCTGTCCTCATTGTTGTTAAACAAGTATTCAAAATATTTGAAGCATTTCTATTGGTCCATTCATCATGAAATTCTCATATAATATAAACGGTAGCTGCTGCGTTCAAAAGATATAGATGTATATGTATATATACCCCATATATATCATATATATTGTTGCCGTCCAAAGAAAAACATAATATTACAAATGTTCTTTACTTTCAGTATAAGTTAATGTAATTAGATTTTATTGTCACTCAGTTTTGGAACATTTTCTGTTATAAATTAATATCACAAAAAAAATATTTTTAAATTTTTTTAAACACTCACACTACATAAATACCTAAATGGTAAACCAAATTCACACATACACACACATAAAGAGACGCACACAAGATTCCACACTACTCAGCGCACGGCACTTCACACATAGCTGATCATGAACAAAGCCGTCTTGAGATGATATCGGCCCGGCCAATTTGTTACTCGCCGAGGGACGTTTAATGATAGTCCGCGAGACAGCGAGGCTGAGATTTAGCCAGAGTCCTCATACAGAGAGAGAGAGAGAGAGAGAGAGAGAGAGAGAGAGATAGGTGGGGAAGAGAAAAGAGCACCTGCACTTCAATAGAGCCCCCGAAAAACTAATGAGACCCAAACAAGCAGGACAGAGTAATAGAAGGTAAAGCAGGACCAGCAGGAACGCAGCTCAGAGACAACCAACACATCTTCTGCAGCGTGTTGCTACACGGCCTCGGCCCAGAAAGGAAAGAGAGTCCTTCAGCGCAAGACGAGCTTCAGAAAGTAAATGTGGGAGTCGGCGAAGTGAGAACAAACAAAATCATGTTCCCATCGAGTTATCTCAACCCATCTGAGATGACATGGCCGATAACGGTAGCAGTCGAGGGTGGGAGTTCTGTTCTGGGGTCAGGGTTTCTTTGTTTTCCATGCACCTCTTTATTAAGTGGTGAAAGAAAGTGAAAAGGCTAAAGCTGCTCTCAGATCAGTGCGGTTTGACTCAACACAGGAAAGTCTTTTCTACTCTTCTTACTTTCCGCCTGCTGTTCACCCCCACCAGAAGACACCCTTCTTAGATTACATCACAAAATTTATGATAAACGCCATCGACTTCTTTACACGTCTCACACATTCATAGCGCAATCTGCAGTTCTGGTGGCACTTCAGTCTTTGGTAGATGGTGTGTAGATTAAATCAACTATACGTACCTCTATACATACATTCATATACAGGTTTAGTCACGTAAGCTAAATCAAGATTTGCTGCTGAAGGAGCTGAATACATTCATACAATGTCTGGGGCGTCCAGGAGAAATCTGGAACCTAACTTTGTTCTTCAAACTGGATCAAGATCTGATCTACTTCTCTCACAATAACATATTCATGTTACTTTGTAATGTATGTATGATTATTTACATCTGTTCTAATCAGATCTGCTGTTCTTACTGAAGAACATACACTATCAGATAAAGGCTTTTAATACACAGTAGTATATATATATATATATATATATATATATATATATATATATATATATATATATATATATATATATATAATATAGTCAGGGTCACGGGGGAGCTGGAGCCAATCCCAGCATCACTGGGCAAAGGCAGGGTACACCATAGACAGTTCGCCAGTCCATCATATGGCCAACACACACTTACACACTCTCACCTACAGGCAATTTAGAGTAACCAATCAAACTATCATGCATGTCACTCAAGCACAGGGAGAACAAACTCCACATAGAACGGCTCGGACCGGGAATCGAACCCAGACCGTCTTTCTGTGAGGGGGTAGTGCTAAACACTACACCAGCCTATATATATATATATATATATATATATATATATATATATATATATATATATATATATATATATATATATATATATATATAGTTAGTCAGTTAGTTAATTAGTTAGTTAGTTAGTTAGTTAGTCCTGAGTGTTAAGGACTTCCTAATAAACCTCTTGGACCTCTTGGAGTTTCCAAAATCTAATTTCTTGGGGTTCCCTCAAAAGAAACCTATTATAACTAAAGCTGCAGCACTTGTCTGCCTTAGGGTGGCGCTGTAGTAAACTGGTGGACCCACTTGGTCCTTCATAACCTAATAACTGAAACAATCCCCGGGACACTCGGTAACATATTCCTACATCTGAAAGCATGCCCAATTTACCAAAGAGATTTTGAATTATTACTCATTTCTCAACCCGAACATAAAAGAAGAGGATGGGGAAGATCTCAGTTAACGTGTGGAAGAGACGTAAAACTGTTGACCTTGAATGTCGTTGTTGTTGGACCCCCTGAATAGCAGCAGGTGTTTTGTACACAGGTCCCAATACTACATTCGAGCACTGCATAGCACTGATATAGCGAGAGCTTGGCTGGATTGGCTAGAACGCTGGATTAGAGAGGCATTTTCACACATCGGGTGGGACGAGAGACATAGAGTACTTGACCAGACATAGGATACCAATTTGGGCTTCACTTAAAAAACTCCAGCCTTATTACTGGTCGTTATAGCTTCAGGTTGGACAGTAACAAGTAAACAAGACCACTCCGAGAGTGACCCCAGCCTGCTGTTGAGTGCTGAACCAGCTTAAAGATCTTTACAGAGAAAAGAATGCGATGAATGATGAGCGCTAGTGAATTATGAGATGGTCTAATTGTTATTGTTTGTTATTAGGCCTCGCTATGAGAACAAATGTTTTACGCTTGGCAGCATGAGCATCAACCCAGGCGAATGTGTACATGTGTGAGTAAGCAGTGGAGCGATTATGGACGAAAAGGAGGCTGTAGAAGGGTGTCGTGGGTGTGAGCTTGGCCAGCTCACTGACAACAGAGACAGTTTGGGGGATTTACACACATACACACACACACACACACACACATGCACCACACCTCTGTCACGATCCAGCCAGCTCATACCGATGGGCCTTCACACACTGAGTATCAGCCCACCTCTCTTCTTGCTTTCCTCATTGCAGGGCTGTATGGCCAAGCTGTGTGGAGTAGCGCGCTGTCCTTGCAATCCCACGACTGAGATATGATCCTAAAACTGAAACTCTACCATAATTTTTAATAAACACTGATACTAAGAAGATAATTTAATAAGAAATCAATAGCGAAGCTCATATCGTCACTGTTTATCTTCAAAACGTTAACTTCAAAGGAGAGGCCAAAAACCTTCTTCACTTTTAATGTAAGTCAATGGAACCAGAATATTTTTCAAGCTATTTTGGAGCATTTCTATTGGTCCATTGATTATAAACTTCTTACACAATATAAATGGTAGCTGTCGTGTTTAAATGATTTTGAAACATAAAAATCGACAAAAATTAATATATATATGTATATGTTCATTTAGTGAACGTATATGTTTCACTTAGGGCACTTAGGGCAGCGATAATATGTTGATAATGAGGATGAAAGCAATGCTGCTGCAGGGTTGAGTTTTTTTGCTTTGTGCAATTACATAAAATTTTGTTTACTATCCAAAGAAATACAAGAAATCAAGGGCTGTACGGCCAAGCTGTGTAGAGTAGCACGCTGTCCGTGCAATCCCACAACTGAGATATGATCCTAAAACTGAAAATGTACGATCATTTTTAATAAACATTGATACTAAGACAGCATGTATGGAAGCTAATTTAATAAGAAATTAATAGCGAAGCTCATATCATTACTGTTCATACAAGTATCTTCAAAACTATAACTTCACAGGAGGGGCCAAAAACCTACTTTACTTTAATGTAAGTCAATAGAACCAGAATATTTTCCAAGCTGTTTTGAAGCATTTCTATTGGTCCATTCATCATAAACTTCTTACACAATATAAACGGCAGCTGTCGTGTTCAAATGATGTTGAAACATAAAAATCGACAAAAATTAATATATATATGTATATGTTCATTTAGTAAGAAATCAACAGCAAAGCTCTTATCATCACTGTTTATACATGTATCTTAAAAATGGTAAAAAAGCAGGAGGGGCCAAAAATATTCTTTACTTTTAATGTAAGTCAATGGAACCAGAAGTTTTTTTCAAGCTGGTTTGGAGCATTTCTATTGGTCCATTGATCAGAAACTTATTACACAATATAAAGAGCTGCTGTCTAGCTCAAATTATGTAGAAATATAAAAATGGACAGTGATGATATAATATGTAATATATGTGGTATTACAGATACAGGTGCTCAAGTAACAGAATCCAGGTACTAGTTTCCATAGACTACAATGGAAGACTTATTGAAAGGGATGTTAGATGTTAAATAGACACATTTATTTAAATAATAATGTATTTTATAGAATATGTTATAGTTATTGTGGGCTGGCATTAGTAAAAATGCTGTGCTGGTGTTATTACAACTATTTTAAGCTATGTGTACATTGTTGTGAAGGGCTTTTTTTGAAACCCTATAAAAAAAGAGCTTAAGAACACTTACAAAGACTACAAATGTTTATTAATAGTGCCATAAATGCTTTACAAAGTATTAGTAAACAGTTATAACACATTAATAAAACAGGCCAACGTATATGTGATGAATATGTATGTATCAGAGCTGACTTTTAAAGCAGACTGTTGGAAAAAGCATAGTAAGACCCATAAAGATCAAAATCTAAGCTACTTATTAATGCTATTAAGGTGTTTATGAACTAATTAATAAACTCATTATAAATCATAAAGGTAATCTTAGTCTAAAGAATGTTCCCCATGTTTTGGGTGGGTGGGGTGTAATTAATGCCCTTTCCTTTGCATGCATATTTGTAAATGTAATATGAGTAGTATGTGGTACTGTAGTATGAGTGGGACACAAATGGCGCCCCCAATCACCCAGCCAATATGGCAGCGGCTAATGCTAGCCTGTCACTTCACTTTGGACTAGGAAGAGATGTCACTCCCATTTCGTGCCTCACCGCCCATCTTAACTAGCGAGCGAGAGAGTGAGAGAGAGTGAGAGAGAGAGAGAGAAAGCGAAAAGACACATATAGTCAACCCCCAGCCTGCCCTATGGGGACAGTGACTAACAGGGAGCTTCTATTAGCATGTAATTCAGCCCTCGGTTTCTAATAGCCTGACTCACCCTGAAAACCCACTGTTAGCGTCTTCAGCTCAGGACCCACTTCTGCGAGGTGAGTTCTGCTTCTCTTCGCTGGTTGTTGTTGGGGTATCTGTTTTAGTAGTGCGACCCACATATATATATATATATATATATATATATATATATATATATATATATATATACCGTGTACGTTGCTGAGATGGCTTTCCATTGAGCTAGACGTGAAGAGAGCAGCAGGCCAATAACACCAGGCCTCGGGGACTGTAAGTAAAACTGAGCAGGCTGGCTAACAGACAGCCAGAGCTGGGTAGAGTGGCCTAAACCTGTGCTCAACGTGGTTGAGTTGGCTCACTTGTAGAGCTGCGGTGGTGCATCCATCATGTTCTTTGAATTTTGGCCTAAAATTAAAAATATATAGGCCTCAAAAGCTGGAAGCTGCTCAGCAGTATAGATGTGGTCACTAACATAATGAACGTAAACGCTGAAATCTTAAATATTAATTACTAGAATGGAACAATTCCCTTTCTTGCTTATGTATGAGTGTCTTAGAAGATGCTGTACTGAAGTACATAGACCTGAGCAAATGTAACTAGTTGCTGCCCACCTGTGCTAAATGTGGCACATTTATTAACCCCTTAAATTGCCAGGTCTTGCAGTTCCTACCTCTGTAACATAAAAATAACTGTGCATTACGATCAATACTGCATGTAATAAACCTGCAGATATAAGGAATCATGTGTGTGTTGTCTCTTGTATGCATACATATATGCATGTGTAATGTATAATCTGTACTACAAGGCTGGATGAGCTTTTGAGCTCAGACGTAAAGTCACCGCACGTGTATATTTTTTGTTAATCATGGTTCATACACTGACCCTTTTTCGGAGCAGCTATATAATGGAGTTTCCACCTGTTTCGGAGGAGGTCAATTGAGCTAAGCATATACAGTGGAACATAAGCGCGGCTGTCAAAACAAAACCTCTCCAAAACGAGAACTTCACAGGAGAAGGAAATAACCCACATTGCTTTTAATGTAAGTCAATGGAACCAGAGTTTTTTCCAAGTCATTCTGGGTCGTTTCTCTGGGCGATGTAAGAGGCAGCAGGCAGTTTCACATGATGTCAAAAACTGAAACATGACGAAAATGAAGACACAGAGTCTTGTTTTTACGAAAGCTGTGGCATGTCAGTGGAAGTGTGTTTGATTTTCCAAACTGGAAGTAAACTGGGATTTTGTCATAATGGGTAAGCAAGCGAGTCAACGTTTAAATGCTGTTTTTTTTTATCATTTATCATTTCGGACACGTGTCTTTGTGTAGAGGTGTCCCCAGCCAGGCCACCAGAGTCTATATGGTCTCCCAGTGTCTCTGTGGAGTCTGCCTAGACTCCCAGTGTCTGTGTGGAGTTTAAATGGTCTTCCAGTGTCTGTGTGGAGTTTAAATGGTCTCCCAGTGTCTGTGTGGAGTCTGCCTAGTCTCCCAGTGTCTGTGTGGAGTCTGCCTAGTCTCCCAGTGTCTGTGTGGAGTGTACCTAGTCTCCCAGTGTCTGTGTGGAGTCTGCCTAGTCTCCCAGTGTCTCTGTGGAGTCTGCCTAGTCTCCCAGTGTCTGTGTGGAGTCTGCCTAGTCTCCCAGTGTCTGTGTGGAGTCTGCCTAGTCTCCCAGTGTCTGTGTGGAGTCTGCCTAGTCTCCCAGTGTCTGTGTGGAGTCTGCCTAGTCTCCCAGTGTCTATGTGGAGTCTGCCTAGTCTCCCAGTGTCTGTGTGGAGTCTGCCTAGTCTCCCAGTGTCTGTGTGGAGTGTACCTAGTCTCCCAGTGTCTGTGTGGAGTCTGCCTAGTCTCCCAGTGTCTGTGTGGAGTCTGCCTAGTCTCCCAGTGTCTGTATGGAGTGTGCCTAGTCTACCAGTGTCTCTGTGGAGTCTATGTGGTCTTCCAGTGTCTCTGTGGAGTCTATGTGGTCTTCCAGTGTCTCTGTGGAGTCTATACTGTCTCTCAGTGTCTGTGTGGAGTCTATACTGTCTCTCAGTGTCTGTGTGGAGTCTGTATTGTCTCTCAGTGTCTGTGTGGAGTTTGTATGGTCTCTCAGTGTCTGTGTGGAGTCTGTATTGTCTCTCAGTGTCTGTGTGGAGTCTGTACTGTCTCTCAGTGTCTGTGTGGAGTCTGTACTGTCTCTCAGTGTCTGTGTGGAGTCTGTATTGTCTCTCAGTGTCTGTGTGGAGTTTGTATGGTCTCTCAGTGTCTGTGTGGAGTCTGTATTGTCTCTCAGTGTCTGTGTGGAGTCTGTACTGTCTCTCAGTGTCTGTGTGGAGTCTGTACTGTCTCTCAGTGTCTGTGTGGAGTGTGTATGGTCTCCCGGTGTCTGTGTGGAGTCTGTACTGTCTCTCAGTGTCTGTGTGGAGTTTGTATGGTCTCCCAGTGTCTGTGTGGAGTCTGCCTAGTGTCCCAGTGTCTGTATGGAGTGTGCCTAGTCTACTAGTGTCTGTGTGGAGTTTAAATGGTCTTCCAGTGTCTCTCTGGAGTCTATGTGGTCTTCCAGTGTCTCTGTGGAGTCTATGTGGTCTTCCAGTGTCTGTGTGGAGTCTATACTGTCTCTCAGTGTCTGTGTGGAGTCTATACTGTCTCTCAGTGTCTGTGTGGAGTCTGTACTGTCTCTCAGTGTCTGTGTGGAGTCTGTACTGTCTCTCAGTGTCTGTGTGGAGTCTGTACTGTCTCTCAGTGTCTGTGTGGAGTGTGTATGGTCTCCCAGTGTCTGTGTGGAGTCTATGTGGTCTTCCAGTGTCTGTGTGGAGTCTATACTGTCTCTCAGTGTCTGTGTGGAGTGTACCTAGTCTCCCAGTGTCTGTGTGGAATTTAAATGGTCTCCCAGTGTCTGTGAGGAGTGTGTATGGTCTCCCAGTGTCTGTGTGGAGTCTGCCTAGTCTCCCATTGTCTGTGTGGAGTTTGTATGGTCTCCCGGTGTCTGTGTGGAGTGTGTATGGTCTCCCAGTGTCTGTGTGGAGTCTGCCTAGTCTCCCAGTGTCTGTGTGGAGTTTGTATGGTCTCCCAGTGTCTGTGTGGAGTCTGTACTGCCTCTCAGTGTCTGTGTGGAGTTTGTATGGTCTCCCAGTGTCTGTGTGGAGTTTGCCTAGTCTCCCAGTGTCTGTGTGGAGTGTGTATGGTCTCCCAGTGTCTGTGTAGAGTCTGCTTAGTCTTCCAGTGTCTGTGTGGAGTCTGTATGTTCTCACAGTTTCTGTGTGGGGTTTGTACAGTATCTCAGTGTCTGTGTGGAGTTTGTATGGCCTCCCAGTGTATTTGTGGGTTTCCTCCTACAGTCCAAAGACATGCAGTTAGGCAAGCTGGAGATGCTAAATTGCCCTCCAGGTGTGAGTGTCTTCCACCCAAAGAGCACTGGGACAGGCTCCAGCATCCCAGAAGGATAAGCCGCTTAGAAGATGAATAAATTAATGAGTGAACAGTTTAAAATATCCAGATCAATTTCCATTCCAGCCACTAGGGGGCCTGATGAAGGAGGCCACTAATATCAATTTTAGACTATGTTGTTAAAGATGTTTGTTTCACCTTATTAAATGTGAACAGGCCTTTAAACTCTTGTAAAATATACTATATTAAACAGGTCTTAACAAAGTTATTTATTGGAGTTTATAAAAAATCCTAACTAGAACTGGGCTCGTCAGCTAGCCAACAGGCTAAACATTACCCTACATATGTGTGTATAAATGCTTATTCTAGTAGTCGTCAATCGCTATAGAGGTTACATATGCCAGGTTTAATCAAAGTCAAGTAATGTAGCCTTTATGACACATGACGATCACTGTAATAAGCATTTATTATTGTTTGTTATTTTTTATTATTATTTACACAATTAGCTTATGTAGGTGTAGCAACTCAGAAACCAGAAATGATGCCATGCTATTTTGGAGCATTTCTATTGGTCCATTAACCATGAAATCTTTACACAATGTAAACAGCAACTTATTACTTTGCACAGCTATGATATATCACACAAAGTTTAACAGTTTATGATATGACCACAATGGACAGTGATGGACGACTGGCCATTTTCCCACTCATTCAGCAGTCCATACTTGTTCAGTAATGATTACTGTCACTGTCCAAAGATAAATGTGCATCTCAAAAATGAAAACTTTACAGGAGAGGACAAAAACAGGCTTTACTTGTGATGTAAGTTAATGGAACCAGAGGTTTGGAGCATTTCTATTGGTCCATACATCTGCCAGTTTTGGAGATACATATGATACTCTAAAAGGAACTACTTTTCTTGGCGTAATACTCTATTATCAGTATTATCTGTATATTGGCCACTGTGAGCAGTAAGTAGTCTGAGGCTGTGATACTATGACTTCATCACTGGGAAGGGGGTTCTTAGACACGAGGCAAAGTGTCTATATTGTACAAGCCCACCGCTCCTGATCTGAACACAGGGGGCTTATTAAACTAGGCTGATCTGATGGAGCGCAGGTGGCTATGACTGCTGTGTTTCCACTGGTGTTATTTAGGTACAGTGGTGGATGGGAATGATCTGAAACCAGCCATTACATTACGGTTGTGGTTCATGATGGCACATGTGAGCTTCTGTAGGTGTTTCCTGTATAGTGCCTGTAACCACGGGCAACCTCTCGACTTTCCTACCGCCGGTGGCCTGTGGGCACCATGCACAGTTCACCGTTCTCGCACGGCCACGCTGATCACACGCGTTATTAAGGCCGGCACACTAACCAGAAACACTCGCTGGACCGAGATCGATGGAACACTCATACAATAGGAGGTGGTTTTGTAATGTTTCTGTAAGATTTCGATTTTGAAACTGGGTCCACCCACTGGTATGAGAGAAGGAGAGGAAAGGAGGAGGGTGTGGGGAGAGAGGGAGAGAGAGAGAGAGAGAGAGAGAAAGAGAGAGAGCGAGATGAGTGTGTGGGTTATCACTCACTCTCTCAGTTTAAAATAAGGACACATTGATCCACCCACCCACCCCTCCATATAGCCCAATATCTCTCTCTCTCTCTCTCTCTCTCTCTCTCTCTCTCTCTCTCCTTCTCTCTCTCTCTCTCTCTCTCTCCCTCTCAGACAGATAGGGCTGATACCCTGGCAAAAATGTCCAAATTATCCCGTAGCTCCTAAAGGGAGCTGATATTGGGTCTGATAGTTTGAGATGATGGGCAGAGGGTGCAGTGGATAGCTGAAGATTACCACACACTCACAGTAGTGGTGAGATGGCACAAGACTGTCTGCTGGATAAAACAGTGATAAGGATCCTTGCGAAAAAAAAAAAGGTTCATATTTATAATAAAAACCCGATTTAATACAAAAATAGCGTTCGGTATTAGCAAAACAAACGCACTAAAGGAAATAAAAGCGATCTGCTAATAGACGAAGAGTTTAATCTTCAAACAATCTCCTGAAAAAAAGGTCAAACTGATTGCACAGGTGAAGAGCTAAGTGAGATAATTAGTCTCACAAAGATAAAAATACATAGATGGAGGATATTTACACCAGCTATGATATTTTAGAACTGTGAGGTATGTATGCTGCCTTGTTTCTATTGGGTTTGTAGTATATTATGTGAAATCAGGTTAGTTGGAGACCTGTTTGTTGTTGAATATACTGGTACATAATATATATATATATATATATATATATATATATATATATATATATATATATATATATATATATATATATATATATATCGTTGTTTAATGGAAATTAAAATTGCGACTTTACAGGAGAGAACAAAGACATACTTTACTTTCAATAGAAGTCAGTGGAACCAGAATTGTTTCCAAGCTATTTTGGAGCATTTCTATTGGTCCATTAATCATAAACATTTCACACAATGTAAACAACCATTGGCATATTCAAATGATATAGAAAACTCAAAATCAAAATTTGGTATGTTTATTTTTATAAAGGTGGAGCCCATGTACACAAATATTACTAAAACAAACATTTGAGTGTATTTAAATGTAAAAATGAGAATGTATATTTTTATAAGAGCTATAAAACCACCAAACCTGTTTATCAGAACAAGATCTCAGCATCTACACTATCTTCTTCAGTCCTGTTAGAGAAGCAGCTCATGTGGCTCCTCATGAAGCTGCTGGTCAGAATGTTCAAAGTATGTAAATCTGCATCAGAGCAAATGAGCTCATTTCTAAAAGACCCTCCAAACATTCTTTAAACACAACCAGATGTTTTATTCTGCTCCAGGAATAATTCTATAAAGGTAAGTTAGAAAAACAAAACAAAACTACTATATCAATTAATTGGGATGTTTAGTTTTCTGTATACTGTGAGCCCAGCAGTTGTCCATAAAGACGTTCATGATGAATGGACCAATAGAATTGCTCTAGAATTGATTTGAATACAATTTCTTTACATTAACTTATATTGAAACGTTTTTGTTCTCTCCTGGTGACAGGTGTAAAGATCACTGTGGGTGATAAAAATTAATTGAAAAATAATTTGATGTTTTATTAATTATTAGTGTGGTATTTACTTCAGTGTGGATTTTTAAAGCTTCTGTGCATGTGTTTTATATTTATGTGTGTGTGTGTGTGTGTGTGTGTGTGTGTGTATGTTCATGACGAGATGCTCAAAAATACTTCATTAAAAAATAAAAACAAAAAAAACCCCTAAAATTAATGTATTTAACCCATTTTTGTTGTTTTTCAGTTTTTGATAGTATTTGAAAGTACCTGTTGTTCCTTACATCGTGTGTAAATTTCACGATACCTGGACCAAAAGAAATCATCCAGAATTATTTAGAAAGACGTCTGGTTCCATTGACTTACATTAAAAGTAAAGCATGTTTTTCCCTTCTCCTGTAAAGTTACTATTTTGAAGATAGGACAGGAGTGATATTTATATTGTGTACCCATTAGTGCTTCACTAGAGTAGATGAAGACAATGAAGCCCTGGATGTAATTTGCCTGCAGTGTAAGTGGATCGGTCAGGCGTGTGTACGTACTGTTGTGCGTGTGTGATGGTGGAGCGGCCTGTACGTGTATAGTATAGTATAGTATAGTATTTGTATTAATATATCATTGATTGTGACTGAAGAGAACGAATGCCTGGATCTAATTTGTGTGTGCGTGTGTGTGTGTGTGTGTGTTGCCACTGCTATGACAGGCATCTGTCTCCTGTGCCCTGCAGCCTGGCTGGTTTTAATTAGGAGGAGCCAGAGAGCCTGAGGGCAGACAGAGGCTAGCTATAATCACACACACACACACACACACACACACACACACACACACACACACAGGTTAGACTCCCCCTCACACACACCTCCCTCTTACAGTCACCCGCCGAAAAATGTCCTAAATCACCTTAGAAGACAGGACACAGGGAGAAATGCTCACTTTTAAAACTAGTGCGCACAAACTTACATGGATATGCAGATACCGGTGTTAAGTGGGAGGGGGCAACGTCTCAGAGACCACCCTTCATTTATTTCATTTCCAGTCAGAATCGTCATTAGGTCTGGAAAAACAGCTACAGACGCTTTCCACACCTCCACAGTTCAGTCTTAGAAGCTGGTTTAGCTGGTTTTCTGCTTCTCATCATCCAAATAACCCCTAAGATGTTCAGTGATCTGGACTCGGGGGTGGTCAGTCCACTGTTCTAAGCTTCTTGAGCAGCTACACGTCCTTTCAGCCTCCCGATAGTGTCGAGGGACAGTGTCTCATAGTGGAAGGATGGACAGAAACACCTGTAGATGCTTTCAGATCTGAGGGTGAAGGTGGATGTTCTCCTCTTTATCTGGTGAGGACAGTGTTGGTGGGCTGCCAGGTCTTCCAGGTGGTTGTTAGGAGTTTTGAACTGCAGTTTTGGAAACTTTTAATGAATAACATGTACGTATTGGCTATTTTGACTGGACGCTATGGGAACGATGGGTGCTCTCCGTCTCAGGCAATGCTAGATGATGCATTTAAAACATATATGCATTATTCATGCTGTACCATATAAACACATTGGGTATAAATTACGTCCCATTTTGTATTTTATTTGTTTATTTATTCCAAAATATGTTAATTCGAGCAAATAAACAGTCGTTATGTGTGAAGAATATGTTGAAAAATACTGACTCTATGTATTTACCTGTAACTGTATTTTAATACACGCCTCCTGTTTAATGGGAGATGCTCATTTCCCAGCAGCTCAAATACAAACGACTGTCAAAATAAAGTCAGTGATATTACCTTCAGTCTGTGTGCCTCAGTGAGGCCGGCAGACAAGTGGGAGAGCCTGTGAGTGTTTGTCGTCCTTGGATAAGTTTTTTTTCCCACCCAACCAGCCCTGGGAGTGGTGGGTGGGTTTGTCTGAAGCGGCAGAGATGACACAACTTTTCCCAGCCTCCCCTGTCCTTCTCTGTCTGACCACCACACTCATGGCCAGCTGGAGATTTGCTGGCTCTAACCCGCTCGGCAGTAAATTATAGGTGTACTGATTGTGATGCAGGTAGACTCAGTAGACCTATAGGTTGCATTAAAGGAAAAGAAAACAATCACTTGAGGCTCAAAGCGAAGTAGTTCACTGTGAAGAAATGGACCAATTAGGGGTTAGTAACACAAGTACGGTAATTTTATTTAGTTTCAAAACCACCAGTAAATCTACACCTGTCTTTATACAGTCTATGCAGTTCATTCAGTGCATGCAGTTCATGCAATCAAAGAAATCCATCCAGTCTATACAGCTCATCGAGTCAATGCCTTCTATATAGTCATACAGTCTATACAAATTATGTAGACCATACAGTCAATGCAGTCTATAAAGTCCATAAGATCCATGTAGTTCATGCAGTCCATAGAATCATTATAGTCCATACAGTTTATACTGTTCATACAGTCTATACAGTATATATAGCTCATAGAATCTATACAGTTCATACAGTCAGTGCAGTCTATACAGTTCATACAGTCAGTGTAGTTTATACTGTCCATACAGTCCATAGAGTCATTGTAGTCAATACAGTAAATATAGCTCATACAGTCTATACAGTTTATACAGTCAGTGCAGTTTATACTGTTCATACAGTCCATAGAGTCATTGTAGTCAATACAGTATATATAGTTTATACAATCTATACAGTTCATACAGTCCAGTCAATGCAGTCTATATTGTCCATACAGTCCATAGAGTAATTGTAGTGAATACAATATATATAGTTCATACAGTCTATACAGTTCATACAGTCAGTGCAGTTTATACTGTCCATACAGTCCATAGTCATTGTAGTCAATACAGTATATATAGTTCATACAGTCTATACAGTTCATACAGTCAGTGCAGTTTATACTGTCCATACAGTCCATAGTCATTGTAGTCAATGCAGTATATATAGTTCATACAGTCCAGTCAATGCAGTCTATACTGTCCCTACAGTCCATAGAGTAATTGTAGTCAATACAGTATGTATAGTTCATAGTCTATACAGTTCATACAGTCCAGTCAATGCAGTCTATACTGTCCATACAGTCCATAGAGTAATTGTAGTCAATACAGTATATATAGTTCATACAGTCTATACAGTTCATACAGTCAGTGCAGTCTATACAGTTCATACAGTCAGTGCAGTTTATACTGTCCATACAGTCCATAGTCATTGTAGTCAATGCAGTATATATAGTTCATACAGTCCAGTCAATGCAGTCTATACTGTCCATACAGTCCATAGAGTAATTGTAGTCAATACAGTAGGTATAGTTCATAGTCTACACAGTTCATACAGTCCAGTCAATGCAGTCTATACTGTCCATACAGTCCATAGAGTAATTGTAGTCAATACAGTATATATAGTTCATACAGTCTATACAGTTCATACAGTCAGTGCAGTCTATACAGTTCATAGAGTCATTGTAGTGTATGCAGTATATATAGTTCATACAGTCTATAAACTTCATACAGTTAGTGCAGTCTATACTGTCCATACAGTCCATAGAGTAATTGTAGTCAATACAGTATATATAGTTCATACAGTCTATACAGTTCATACAGTCAGTGCAGTCTATACAGTTCATAGAGTCATTGTAGTGTATGCAGTATATATAGTTCATACAGTCTATAAACTTCATACAGTTAGTGCAGTCTATACAGTCTATACAGTCCATATGGTAGATACAGACTATACAGTTAATGCAATCCTTACAGTCCATTTAATATATGTAGTCCCAATACATAACAAATCATCTGTTTTAGTCAACCATTGTTTCATGCCAACCTAAATACACAATTTATTTTTGTTCACTAAATGTAACACAAAACAAAATATAAAATACACCCTGCGTATTTATTGTCACGCAATATAATTGTCACTCCTTATTAGATTAGCCCCGCCCCTTCACACTGTAGTTATAAAGAGTGCAGAAGAATGAAACAAAATACATGCAGCCAATCAGAACAGAGCTCACAGTTATCAGTCTTCAAGGCTCAGTAAGCGCTGTTTTAACTGCAGAGGCTGGAAAATAGTCGTGTACAATGAATCATGACTGTTTTTAGCACATAAGTGATACAAAAACGGAGCCCTTTGATAAGACCCAGGACGCGGCAACAGAATAAAGTTCAGTTCTGATTTCAGGTTGATTTTAAAATACCAAGCTAGTGTGAAACATTCCTCTGACTCTCATCCCCCATCTCTCTGTCTCTCTCTCTCTGTACGTAAAATGTGTATGTGTGTGTGTGTGTGTGTTATGACAGGAACTGAGTGTGATCACAAACAGGTACTGCAGAGTCCAACGCTTACTCAGCCTGTCCTCCTGAGTGAGAACAGACTACGCACACGCAGAGGCGCCCGGTAGCGCTGGGTCATGTTTACGATCCAGCTAAAGAAATTTTTTTAAACAGGCTGTAAGAATCTGTTGCTCATCTTTTATAGTTATCCAGTAAACTCTTAGCAAATAGGAATTCAGCAAGGGGTTCTATGACTGTGGGGAACCGGCAGGGCCTGTTTTTTTAATAAAAGAAAAACAATAATAGTCTGTAGTACTTAGTGAGTTGGTACTTAATAGAATCATCACACTTGTTATATTTAAACCAAGCAGGAGACTGGCGATACGATGCATATCATGATACAGGGGTTACGATATGATATATCACAGTATTTGATATAGTAGATTAGTTAGACAATATATTGTGATTTTTTTATATTATAAAAAACAGTCTATACAGTCAATACAGTCCACCTAGTCCATACAGTCAATACATGTATTTAAACTAGGGCAGTGTTTTGGCACGAAACCGGCTATATGATTCATATCATAATACATGTTAGGATGAGTATACGTCAGACAACAGTCATGCTTTATAGCAACTCTGATATAATAATTACTAAAGCAATAATAATTTCAGATCTGAATGAGCTTGAATGCTCTTAACCCTCTAATGCACAACCTGGTCAAAAGTAACCCGACTGAGATTTTATTCTCTATATCTTTGCAATAAATTTATATAATCATTTAAGCTTCCATTAATTCCTTAATTTTCTTGTGTTTGTAATGTTGATATTTGTAAACACATTTAGAAAAAACTATTTTTGTTCATGAAGTAAATAAATAAGAAATAAAATAATAATTATTAAAATTACACAACAATAACAACACAAGCATATTTTATACAGGGATAGACAATTTTTCAGTTACCCTATCAGGATGGTGGAATTGTGTAACTGCATGCAACCTGCAGAGCATTGAGTGGATGAATCTGGTGATTGTAAGAGAATTCAAAGAGAACTCAGTCAAAACTTGGATGGAGGATGTGAGTGAATTATTGTTACTATCGTCATCATGTTTTTATTAGTATAATGTTGATTATGTGTTTGAGGCTTAAAACATCAAGTCAGACCCTCTTTTAAAGCGGGGATACGACATATATGATACAGGGGTTACGATGTGATATATCATACGTGAAAAACTCAATGCCTTGATTATATTTGGTACTACATGGCGACTCACACTCACATATTTTAGCCTGTTTTTAATCTTCTCATTTAGTAACGTCACTTCTTTCAGTTTTAACAACACAAAAATCTTAGTGCAGCTTTAACTTCTCCAGCTAATTCAGTGAATGAGCCCACAGCGCTCAGCCTCTCCGCTGCACAGTGGCTGCATGTGAACGGTGAGATTTTGTATCTAATATAAGAAGCTTTCCCAAGTGCAGCGAGTCCACCAACTAATGAAGAGTTACCTGCTCAGGCCTGGGTTTCTATGACAACTAACTGAGCATTCTGGCATGCTTCAGTGTATGTCTGAGTGTGTGTGTGTGAGTGTGAGTGTTTCCCAGTGTGTGTTTGCTGTGGGATCTCTGTGTATTTACACAAAAGTGAAAGTTGAGCTTCTTAAAATCTCACCATTGATAAAACAGAAAACAGCTTGGCCGCCCGGGTCTCGGCCTCGGCTGAGTGAACTCCTCCCCGGGGGACACGGGGCTGCCAGCTTTTCGGTTCTACACGCACCTTTTGCCAGACGAGCAGACAGCTACAACTGCTGGCAGACAGTGAGAGCGGAAAAAATAATATAAATAAAAAAATAAATAAATTGTAAGGCAGCACAATATCACTTGTTCATTGTTATTGAGGCTGAAATCACAGAAATCTACAAACCTGCAAATGAACGGAAACGACTTCTTACACGCTTTCAGTCGGAAAAAGTTTTTAGGTCAAAATCTTTGGGCTTTTTGGGGTTTCGCTGGTTTCTGATCAG